>OMLC01035862.1:0-23123 GCA_900302585.1 Regalecus glesne
CGAGATGTTCTTGTAATAATAATAATAATGATTCCCTTATCAGTCCCACAAGGGGATATTTGGATATCTCTCTGCATTTTTGACCCAACCTATTGTATAGGAGCAATGAGCTGCCAACATATGGCGCCCGGGGAGCAGTTAAGGGTTAAGTGTCTTGCTCATGGACACCTCGACATGCTGTATGCAGGACCGGGGATTGAACCAGCAAACTTCCGATCGCCAGGCGACCTCTCTACCCACTGAGCCATGCTGCCCCTTTTATTGTACAATAAATAATTGCAACGCAAACTTTAGCAAACAATGTTGTAATTTGGAATCTATTTGTATGATTTAGTTCTGCATGATCCAACTATTCCCTTAGAGCAAAGAGAGAGCAAGAGGTGAACCTATTGAAGAAAGCCATGGAAGAGGAAAACCGAACCCATGAGGCCCAGGTCCATGAGATGAGACAGAAACACACACAGGCTGTGGAGGAGCTCACAGAGCAGTTGGAGCAGTCCAAACGAGTAATGTTACATTATTTTATAATCTGCTAATATTTGCTTCCATTACTAGAGTGTGTTTATTACATACTTTGTAGGTCATTATGATTGCACTTGGGCTGTTATTCAGGCTTACTGTTCTTGATCTGCATTTGCACTTTTTTTTCTCAATCATAACTTTTGTTATTGATTGAAAGAATTTCCATTGTCTCATAGAATTTTTATTTGTGATGTGTGATTTCCTCAGGTGAAATGTAACCTGGAGAAGGCTAAGCAAGCCCTGGAGAAGGAGACATCAGATTTGACCGTGGAGGTGCGCTCGCTGACTCAAGCCAAACAAGATGTGGAGCACAAGAGGAAAAAGGTGGAAGGTCAGTTGACGGACCTCCAGTCTCGCTTCAACGACAGTGAGAAGCAAAAGGCAGAGCTGGGAGAGCGTTGCTCCAAGATCACGGTGAGGAAATAATAGTTTTACTTAACAATTCAGGGATACATTTGTAAAATTCTGGTTAAAAAAACATTGTATTTAAAATGTCAAACTTGCAGCCATGTCAATAAGACACAATTGCGGATACAAGTTAGAAAGTAAAGGGGACGTCATCTCACAACAAAAATATTATCTGAGATCCCTACATATACCTCTCACTTCTTGCAGATTGAACTGGAGAGTGTAACCAACCTTCTTAATGAAGCAGAAGGCAAAAATATCAAGCTGAGCAAAGATGTTTCCAGCCTCACATCCCAAGTCCAAGATGCACAGGTAATAGAAAAGTTATAAAAAGCCTTTTAAAAGCTTACCTCAAGAAAATAGTTTGAGATATTATAGTGGCTGCTTACAGTTAGCTTTGAGAATTTACGTTTTACTCTGCCTCGGTACAGGAACTGTTGGCTGAGGAGACACGTCAAAAGCTGCAGTTTTCCACCAAGCTTCGGCAGGCAGAAGATGATAAGAATAGCTTACAAGAACAGCTTGATGAGGAAATTGAGGCCAAGAGGAATGTGGAGAGGCACGTGTGCACCCTCAACATCCAGGTAAGAAATTTGAAATGGCATAGAACTGGATGAGACAGAGAAAGTTTACCAGGGTATTTTTTCAACAAGCCAAGATTTCAATGCAGACGGGTAAAAAGAAGTTTGAAACTTAACACTTCCAAAAAAGTTTTTAATATGTTTATAAAAGATTTTTAAAAAAACACTCCCCTCTCTTCAGTCATTGTTTTTCATAACCAATGTCCTTCTTTGTCCACAGTTGTCAGATTCTAAGAAGAAAATGGAGGATCTGTCAGGCAATATTGAACTGTTGGAAGAGGGAAAGAAGCGACTGCAGAAGGATTTGGAGGCAGCCAACACCCAGTTTGAGGAAAAGGCCTCTGCCTACGATAAGCTGGAAAAGACCAAGAACCGTCTGCAGCAGGAGCTGGAGGACATATTAATGGATCTGGATAGCCAGAGGCAGAATGTGTCCAACCTGGAGAAGAAGCAGAAGAAGTTTGATCAGGTTACTGGAAAAAATAATTCATGATTCAGAGAATAATTTTTTCAAGACATGCAAGTGGTAAAGCTCTACAGAAATAAAGTTTAATTCCATAGTGACAATATATACCATTTCATTTAAACAGCACCAATCTTATTTCTACTCTGAAAAGTAAATTAGTTGTAGCATTTAAATGAAATAATTTTAATAGATAAAAAGGGCAGCATAACTCAGGAGGTAGGGTGGTCATCTAGTAATTGGAAAATTGCTGGTTTAATCTCTAGTTCCTTCAGAAAGCATGTTGAAGTGTCGTTGAACAAGACACTGAACCCCTAACTAATTGGGACGACGGATTAAAATTAGCCTCGTAGCTAAATCTAGTGTATTTACATTCTAAATGTTCATTAATATGTTCTGTCCTTACAAAGGAAGTTATTATAATTATAATGAGCAAGTGCTTAAGTGACAAAATAGTAATTCCGGTTTTGATAAAGGATCCTATTTTTTTATTTAAATGATGAATGTAATTTTTATCTAGATTGGGTGTGTAACATTTAGAAACATTAATTTTCAACTGTTAAAGCCATTATTCAACAATCTCTCTCCTTTCCTTTCTTTTTTCTATCTGTTTTTAAATTACGAAAAGTGGAAATTGTAATACTTAAATGTGAATACGTTTTTCATAAGAGTGAAAAAAGTCTCTTTTCTCTCTCCTCCAGATGCTTGCTGAGGAGAAGAGTATCTCTAGCAAATATGCCGATGAGAGGGACCGTGCTGAAGCTGAGGCCAGAGAGAAGGAGACTAAGGCCCTGTCCCTGGCAAGGGCTCTGGACGAAGCTCAGGATGCTAGAGAGGAGCTGGAAAGAGCTAATAAGTCCTTAAGGGCCGAGATGGAGGATCTAGTCAGCTCTAAGGATGATGTGGGCAAGAGCGTGAGTGTCTAAAAGGTGTTTTCTCTATCAAAAAAAGGTCACCGAGACCCCTTTGGACAGCTGGCAGTTCCTTCATCATACAATTATTTGTACAATAGTGTGGTCCACACATAGAAATAACTCTCATGTTTTATATAGCATCCTATATTTTTTACATTAATATCCTTTATTTATGTCAGGAGTGTCATGAATCAGGAGGTAAAACATCCATCCATCATCAACTGCTCTTCCTAAATCGGGTCACGGGGAACTGAAGCCTATCTCAGTTCTCAATGGGCTAGAGGCAGAGGAACACCCTTGATAGATTGCCAGTCTATCAGAGGGCAGAGCAATTACGAGAACAGTGTCTTGCTCATAGTCACTTTGACACACTTCTCTGCAGGTGCAGGAATCAAACCTGCAACATTCTGATCGCCAGACAACCGCTCTACCCACTGAGCCATGCTCCCCGAGGTAGAATATTTCACCTTTTAATCAGAAGTTCAATGGTTTGATCCCTGGCTCCTTCAGAAGGTTGTTGAAAGTGTCATTGAACAAGACGCTAACTCTCCCCTGGTTACTGCATCTGACCACTGCTCCTATACAATAGGATGGGTTAAATGCAGAGGAAAAAATTCATTTTAGGATTACAATGATCAAAATATAGTGACTTTCCTTTATATTTTTTAGGAATTGCATTCAGTTTAGGTTGTATGGATAGATAATCCAATAATTCAAGTGATTACTTTCAATCTTGGGTAGCACGAGCCTATTTCATGGTACATGCAATCAACAGTTGCCAAGTGAGCTAAATAACAAAGAACATTTGAATGTACACAGCAGGGATGCTCAAAATGTCGATTGCGATCTACCAGTCGATCGCAAAGGTAGTGTGGGTAGATCCCATGGCATTAAATAACCGTATATCAATTGATATACAGTACAGTATATCAATTGATATATAGTTTATCAATTTAGTGACAGAATGGATGATAGGCTGTCTATTTCTTTTGAAATCCCATGTGATCTACCTTTGCAATCGACTGGTAGAACGCGCTCATCCTATTGAGCACTTGTAGATCATTTTGACTTGGTCGTTTTATAAGTAGCTCGCATGTTAAAAAAGTGTGAGCACCTCTGGTATACAGCCATTCATTCCATTGCTTTACATCCTGTATATTGAGCACTCACTGTCCAGTGGGGCAGGGGTGTATGGGGCACAATAGATATCATATACATGCCAGCCAGTGATGTTGGCTATTTACAGTTACAAAGTAGAAGTTTATTTCTGTGTCTACAGTTGCAGGCCAATATGTTTCTGTCATTTAAGGTTGACATTTTAGTTTTCAAACAATAAAATATTTCTCTGACGAAAATGGATTAAACATTTTACCATTTGTTGAATATCCGTTGGTCTTTGAAAGGATTTTCCAGGTGATAGAATAATCAAGATTTCTGTCTGCCAAAGAACATATGTAATGGCTTAGAGATATTACATTCTTTAAATGATCTTTTTCTAAAACTACACATATGTACATTGAACCTAGCTTTAAATGGACCCTCTGTTAGCCCAACATAGGTTTCTTTTTAGCTGTCTTTTCATTCTACTGTTTCTGGGTAGATTATTCCTGGATAGATGGAATATGCATGAATAATATGTAAAATAATGTTAAAAATAGATTTAATATGGACCCTGGTTTTGGAAGTTCTACCCCTATAAGCATTCTGTTTTGAAAAATGTATCCTTGGAGGGCAAGTTTCTTAGAAATTAATTGATCCTTAGTTAAATTAGTAACCACCCTCCAACCTCAACTGTTACCAGGTCCATGAGCTGGAGAAGTCCAAACGAGGCCTAGAGGCCCAGGTTGAGGAGATGAAAACTCAGCTGGAGGAGCTGGAAGATGAACTTCAGGCAGCTGAGGATGCCAAATTGCGTCTGGAGGTCAACATGCAGGCCCTCAAGGCCCAGTTTGAGAGGGACCTCCAGGGACGGGATGAGATGGGAGAGGAGAAGAAACGACAGCTTGTCAAACAGGTAAAGAATGAGCAATAGCTCATCTTGTGAGTGAATGCTCACAGCACAAGGACAAATAGTGTCATAGATCTGAAGTGTGGTATATTTTTTGTGAACTGTAAAAGACAGGATCATTGGGCATCATTTATTCATAATTTTTACACAAAAATCTGTTCTTACACACCCATGGAATGTTTTAGCTCTCAAGATTGTCTGACAGCAGAAGCAAAGCCTAATGGTTAGTTAGAATTCCTTCCTCCTAATATCTATTGTCTACCTCTTGCAATTACCCAGGTTTACAGACATCAGTAAGCCATTTGGTGTCTAAATTCAGTAGTTACCCAGGTTCTACACCAGTCTCTGAGATGAACGTGAGGACTAAAGAAATTCCATGAGTGTGTGTGAGAACAAATTTGCATGCACCAAAAATTGATGAATGTAGCCCATTGTCTTGAGTTTAAAATTGAAAGTTGCTTTATTTTTGAATGCATTTTCAGATGATTAGCCAACATTACAATGTTATTTATCTGATATCCTCAATGTACACCTAACATTGCCATTGTAATATAGATGCCTTTGCATCAATTCATGGCATATTAGAAACACCTGCATACTTTTTATAAAATTATTACTTTGTTCGATTGATAGAGCACTTCATTTTCACCTCTCTGAGGAACCATCACCTTATCGTGGTGGAGAGGTTTGAGTGTCTCTATGATCCTGAGAGCTATGTTGTCTGGAGCTTTGTGCTCCTGTTGGGGTCTCCCATGGCAAAATTGGTCTCTGGTGAGGGACCAGACTAAGAAGGGTTCAAGAAAACCCCATGAAAGATCTAAAAAGAAGTGATGTTACACTGCCTAGAGGAAGCCCGGGGCCCTCGTCTGGAGCCAGGCCCAGAAGGAGGGCCCGTCAGCGAGCGCCTGGTGGCCAAGTTTACCATGGAGCCCGGCCGGGCTCAGCCCGAAAAAGTAACGTGGACACTTCTCCATCCTGTAGACCCACCACCTACGGGAAGAACCAGTCGGGTCGGATGCACTGCCAGACAGGTAGCAGTGAAGGCAAAGGGTCTCAGCGGACCAGAACGAAGTAACAGAAACTACCCTTAGGGATGGTGGAATATAACCTCTTTGGGGGGGTAAGGAGCCAGAGCTTGTGCGGGAGGTGGAACGGTACCCACTAGATCTGGTGGGGCTCACCTCTACTCACAGCATCGGATTTGGAACGAAGGTCTTAGATAGGGGTTGGACTTTATACTACTCAGGAGTTGCCCAAGGTGAGAGACGCCAGGCAGGTGTAGGGATACTCACAAGTCCCCGGCTGAGGGCCACTATATTGGAATTTAACCCTGTGGATGAGAGAGTCATATCCCTACGCTTTAGGATTATGGGAGGAAAAACTCTGTTGTCTGTGCCTATGCACCAAACAGTAAATCAGAGTATTCAACCTTTTTGGAGACCCTGGATGGAGTCCTGAATTGGAGCTGCTGGAGCGGTATTGCACTCCCTTTACCAAACCATCTTTACCAAGAGAGAGCTGAGCCAGAAGGCAAAGCTTTCGATCTACCGGTCAATGTTTGTGTCCACTCTCTCCTATGGCCATGAAAGCTGGGTCATAACGGAAAGAACAAGATTACGGATACAAGCAGCTGAGATGAGGGTATCTGGTGTCTCCCTTAGAGTTAGGGTGAGAAGCTCAGACATACGTGAGGGACTCGGAGTAGAGCCACTGGTTTCTATCTACAAATAGAAAGGAGCCAGTTGAGGTGGTTGGGGCATCTAGTAAGGATGCCACCTGATTGCCTTCCAAAAGGGGTTTTTCAGGCACGTCCAGCTGGGAGAAGGCCACGGGGTAGACCGAGGACCAGATGGAGGGATTATATCTCCACACTGGCCTGGAAACGCTTTCAGATCCCCTAATCGGAGCTAGTGGATGTTGCAAGGGAAAGGAAAGGTTGGAGGTCCCGGCTGAAATCTGCTACCTCCGCGACCCGACACCGGATAAGCGGTTGACGATGGATGGACTTCTTTTTCACATCTCTGTCAATGGCATTCTGTGAAATCAACCTCAAATGATACTGCGTGGGCAATAACCAAGTGACAGAATACCAATAAGTAGCACATAAGGAATAGTGATTAGGATGGTGTGTGTGTGGTTGGGTGGGTGTGGTGTGTTACCAGTCATTTAAGTATTGAAACGGCATATATTTTGAGATTCACTCATTAAAATCATCGCGGGGTTGCAATCCTTGTTCCCTCTCCAAATCTAGATAGTGTAGCTAAACATCAGTTTTCAAGCATGCTTGAGAGAAGATTCATGAGCTGCATCACATTTAACAATATTCTCTCATATATTTTCAAAATTGCATTTTCAGATCTCTCCTCCGTTGCTCTAAGGTTTCTTCCTAGTGTTTTATCCCTGTTAAAAAGGTTTTTAAGGGACTCGTTCCTTATCCAATACAGATGTGTGATATTTTGACATATTTAGTATCATGACTGCATCAAGCATATTCATACCAATTTTGAGTGCATGCACATTAATAACTTCAGGTGCGTGAATTGGAGACTGAATTGGAGGATGAACGTAAGCAGCGAGCAACAGCAACTGCAGCCAAGAAGAAGCTGGAGGGAGATATGAAGGACCTGGAGGGACAGATTGAGACTGCCAACAAGGGACGTGATGAGGCTATCAAGCAGCTCCGCAAACTACAGGTGAGAGGGACTAAATCAAAGAGGTATAATGAAATGGGCAACAATCAAAGCACAATGTGGTAGTGAACACACTATCCACTGGCTCCTTAACCAAATGAAAACATTGTGTTCTTCAGTGACTCAGCTGTGCAAAATCATTTTCTTGTCTATCCCCAAAAAATCTGTTTTAGGTATAGTTTTATTACTTTGTCAACTTTTTCACATTTAAATGTTGGTTTTAATGTTCACGTTTGCATTATTTTTGCTGATGTCTTTCTCTCTCACTCTATCCCTCTCTCCCTCCCTCCAGGCTCAGATGAAAGACTATCAGAGAGAGCTGGAGGATTCACGTGCAGCCAGAGAAGAGGTACTGTCTACTGCAAAAGAGAGCGAGAAGAAGGCCAAGAACCTGGAGGCTGAGCTCATGCAGCTCCAGGAGGTAAATACTTTAGTTGGCTTCCATCATTGAGTCAAAACTTAGGAGAAAGTAGAAGTCTGGACTTAATGAGGTGGGTTGGCATAGCTTAGTGGGTAGAGCGGTCATCAGGCAATCGGACATGCAGGATCGATCCCCAGTCCTGCATGTCGAGGTGTCCTTGAGCAAGACACTGAACCCCTAACTGCTCACTTGATATACCTTGCTCTGGATAATAGCATCTACTAAATGCCTGTAATTTAAAAATGATACATGCCTGATAATTAATGGTATTCTAGGACATGGCTGCTGCTGAGAGGGCACGCAAGCAGGCAGAGGCTGAGAGAGATGAGCTATCGGACGAACTGGCCAGCAATACGTCTGGAAAGTGAGTGGACATTTCCTAGTATTGAATACAAAAAAATAAGTTTTAAAGAAAAGAAAAAAAAATGTATACCTATGGTGCCTTGTCTGTGCAGGTCAGCTTTGTCAGATGAGAAGCGCCGTCTGGAAGCTAAGATCTCTCAGCTGGAGGAGGAGCTGGAGGAGGAGCAGAGCAACATGGAGATCCTAAATGACCGACTAAGAAAGAGCACACAACAGGTAATGAGGCTAATGGTGACCACCAGGATGTGGATAAATTGTAAATGGACTTGTTCTTATATACCGCTTTTCTCAAAGCGCTTAACAATGAACACCTCACATTTGATCACTTACTGATCTACGTGGCGGAATAGGAACTTGCAACATTCATATTCCACCTTGATGAACTTCTCAAGATGTAAAGGACACTTTAAACACTCATTAACCTTTTCTGAGTCAACTCCTTTTAAAAAAAATTAGTTGATGCACAAAAAAAAGCATTTCATTGCCAACGCATCAGACTCTAAATCTCTCTCCTGTTATCCTGCATTTCCTCTGCAGGTCGACCAGCTGAATAGCGAGCTGCAAACCGAGCGTAGCACTTCCCAGAAGAATGAAAGTGCTCGGCAGCAGATGGAGCGGCAGAACAAGGAGCTGAAGGCTAAGCTCCAAGAGATGGAGAACCAGGTCAAGTCCAAGTTCAAGTCTTCCATTTCTGCCCTAGAGGCCAAAGTGGCTCAGCTTGAGGAGCAGCTGGACCAAGAGAACAGGTCAGGACCATGGCAACATTTGAATGAAATCCAATATTCATGTTTTTATATGCTGGAGGTACTTTTAGACAAGTAGTCGGCAAATTGGCTAACTGTACTTTTATGGTCACTGTACAACCTCTTATAAAAACCAGGGAATCAAATGATCTTTAAAAAAAATATGATTGTACAACTCTTTAAAGCAAACTTCATAATAGATATGTATTGGTTATTGTTATACAAAAGCCACTTGGTCAAATCATAAGATTACACTTCGTCCTATTCTACCAATGGGTTCACTGCTTTTCCAGTTTTATCTTCCTAGCCAGATGACCAAAGACTGTGAATGAATTTAAACTTTCTAGCTCTTTATAACAATCTTGATTTCAATATTTAACTTCTGATCATGTTAAAAACATTCCTTCTTTTTTCACCCTGCAAACTCTGAAAATGTCTTTCTCATCTTTGTTCAGGGATAAACAGGCAAGTGCTAAGACTATACGTCAAAAGGACAAGAAGTTGAAGGACCTGATAATCCAGGTGGAGGATGAAAGAAAACAGGCAGAGCAGTACAAGGATCAGGTACGCATATATACCCATGTATAGACTTGTGCACAAAAAAATGTTGCGATCATACATTTTACACATTTATTTTTTCATAAAGAGAAATGGATAAAATCCAACACTAGTACAGAATGATAAACTCCCCCCCTTTTTTCCCCACCTGAATTCCCCGAGTTGCCTATGACTGGATCTGTTGCTTTGATACCCCTCTAGAACGTCGACAGGAAGGAGGAAGCAGTAGCATGTCTCCTCCAAGTCACGTGACGACTAGTCCTAGCTATTTTACACATCACAGTCTCGCAAGGAAAGTACGATGCTTGGCCGTCAGACCAGAACGAACCGAGAGTACTTTCCATTCACTTAACCGCAAGTGCCCGGATGACCCAGAGGGAGACACTAGTGAACTTAAAATCCTTTATCCAACCTAACCCCATGCCCATTTGAGGCTTAGCCTATTATGCCCCATTAACTATGGACCTCCGGCTGTGGTTTGAATCGGCGCAGCAGGGATTTGAACACCCAACTGCATGACACAGAGATGCACTGAACATAGGTGCCTTAACCCCCTGGAGGCCCCTACAGGGGGATTTTTAAAGGGTTTACTGATGTGAAGAATTAGTCCCCTGTATGATCGCTACTACCAAGTCAAATTTATCTGTTTAACCCCAAATCACAGTTGCAGTAAATTTAAGAAAATAAGTGATGGTCATCTACACTTTCCTTAATGCCCTAGGCGGATAAGTCCAATACTCGCATGAAGCAGCTGAAGCGGCAGTTAGAGGAGTCGGAGGAGGAGTCCCAGCGAGCCACAGCTGCCCGCAGGAAGCTACAGCGTGAGCTGGATGAAGCCACAGAGGCCAATGATGCAATGAGCCGTGAGCTCAACTCCCTGAAGAGCAAGCTGAGGTAGGGTAGGATCTCTTGCCTTCACTCTTTCTGGCAGTAATGTTTGGACTAGTTGAGTCAGTTATTGTTTCTCTCTATTCCTCCCTTCTTTATGCCCTTGAAAAAAAACCATTGTGCACTTCAAAACATTGGGGTACATCCAATATAGCATGGGGCTATTGTTACTAATTGTCTGCTATTTCGTGCGTTATCTCACAGGTCCACTCATGTCTTTGATACTAACATTTTTGCTCAAAGTATAGAGGTATGCTCAAGTGATGTCGAGCATTTACTGCTAATGTTCAAGGTGGAAAGGTCACCAATTCTTCATGGCACCCTGAATTGTTTTAAAAATGTACCATAGAAAAATTATAGTTGTTTTATAAAGCAATTATTCTAGCATGACAGACAACTCTGAACACGAGAAAAACAACCATGTCCATCTCTTATTACAGAGGCAACCCTGAGCCCAAGGAGTAACACAGCAGGTACATCTGGGTCTGGAAGTTACCCCGTCACAATTTCTTTTTAACCTGCCATAACTACCATTGCCCCTTTCACTACTTTTGATTCTGTCATTTCCCAAGCCTGTCTGAGGAAAATATGGTTTGCTGACCACCAGTGAATCCTCTAGAATTAAGTTGTCTTTGTACAATAAAACAGGACTCTATTTTTGCAATTACTCAGCGATCATCTTTTTCTCAGAGCTCGGTTTAATTGCCGTAAACCAAACTCATTTCCCTGGGCCAGGTAATAAATGAGTTCTAAAGATAGCTGGCGCGCTTGACCTGTAACCAAAGCACATCCTCTACATTCTACCCTTCGTAGTTTCTTTTATTTTGTGACTCACTCAAGTGGTTCTCAAACCTTAACCAACTCGAAACTCTTCAAAAGCACTGAACAAAGTAACAAAGTTTGTGCATTTGTATCTGTATTTGCATGTGTGTCCGAAATTTTAGGCGTGGTAATGAGCCCACCTTCGGCAGCACACCTCGGCGTATAGGAGTTGGTCGTAGGGGAGTAGTGGATGATGCTTCAGAAGAGGAGGCCGACTCCCAGGGTGACTACAATGGAACCAAGTCTACAGAATAAAAGAGGTGCAAAGCTAAATGTCAAGTGATCAGTCATCAGTATTATGGAACAGGGCAGATCTGCTCCTTATAAGAATAACTTTTAAAACCGGATACCCTATGTAGATCTTCCACATCACTTCAAGATATGTACTTTGTCAAATTCAGTAGTTCTATTATCATTCTTGTTTCAAAGACTATTCTTTGAGAATAAAAAAAAGAATCAAAAGGACTGAAGAACATCAGTTTGGTGACAATGTTAGATGCCTGTGAGGACTTGTGTGACTTGCTGTATTTTTCTACACTGTTTTGTATTGCACTGAATGAACGATAATTCTGTATGCAAGGTTTTGTGCCAACAAAAAGGTGCATCTAATTATGTCTTGTACCACTTACCTGACACCTTAGCCAGGTATTCCTTTAAATCACCTTAGAACTTGGAAAAAGAGACATCATGTAAATCTGTTGATCTCTATGCTATCATTGACCTGTTGCCTGTGACTGCTGTTTTTTTCTGAACGTCTTTGGATTGGATTGAAGGAATCAAAATCTTATTCTGCCCACAAACTGCTTCAAATCAAATCTTTTTCTCTGCTTTTGAGTGTGGCATGCTTCGACTCTGTGCGGAGTCAAAATGTAAAGCTTAGATAGAAAAATACATCCATTGGTTAAGATTTTGATGAATAGTAACTGCTCAGTGTCATCCACAAATAAGACCGCAAAACCATCAGTCAGTGCAAAAAAGGAAACATGAAAATTCTTCAAATATATTGATGAAAACATCCTTTAAGCTATTGTTTATTGTTAGAAGTCTGTTTCCTTATTATTGCGACTATTATACAACCATCGTCAATAGAGGGTTTTGACCCAAGCCAATGACAGAAATTTCTGATGTGGATATGATTTTGGGTTTATTGTATACCTTACGAATGCCAGTCATTATGATGTTAAGATTAATATTGGCAGTGTGTTGCACTGCTAAAACTGATGTTTTTTTTGTTTTTGTTTTTTTAATGCCAAGATTCCAAATTTTTTCATAAACTTTCTGGTTATCCCATACAAATGTACCGTGCCATTCTCCACTCCTGCTTGTAATCAGTTGTTTACATAACACCATTTGTATCTATGACTTGTGGAACCACCTGCACAACAAAAAATACATATATATATATATATATATTAAAAAAACAGCAATGTCTCTGCCCGTTTAATATTTCTGTCTTGCAGAACAGTGGCTTCAAAGATCAGATTGTAATAACAGGAAAACATTCTTATGTTAGCTTGGTTCAATACAAAAAATATCAAACCAATGGGACATATGACAAGTTAAGTATCTATGGCAAAGATTATTGTTTACTTCTGATAAACAGAAGTATAAGCACAGATACAGTCATCAGTGGTCACAAGTTAGTTCAGTAGCATCTGAGAAGTAACACAGCTAAGAGATGCAGGTATTCCACAGCTCCAGTTTGTAACTGAACACCCCAATTCTTGCACCCAAGCTGCTGGGGAAAACATTACAAAATCCCAGATAGTTGAATCTGTTCATCTGGTCACAGCATTTAGTGGGATGTTCCATCAATTATCTAAAGGGACTTTATTAGTCTCAGCTGACTACGTGTATCCCTCAACCTTATAAACAGGACAGTTGCAAATTAACAGAAACAAATTATCTTTTTTATATGTAAATTGCCATGACCAATGATGATGTGTACCATTTAGTAGACTGAGGAATTGTTGTAATTGTAGCATTATAAGATGGCAACAAATATACTCTTAGCCCCCCCCCAAAAAAATCTGTGAAGAGGGAACAATCATCTCTAAACCACTGTGTATGCCACTATTCCTCAATCCTTTGAATAATACAGTTGCAGTGGCTCAGTGATAGACCACGTGCCTGGGGGTAAGGAGTTGTGGATTTGCATCTCACCACAGGACTCTGTAAATGTGAGACATTCTTTGTAAAATGCTTTGAGTTGCTTGACTAGAATAGCGCTATATAAGATCATGTCCATTTACACATGGCCACTAGAACTTTAGTTAATGGTCACGGCTAATTGCATATAAAACTGATTGTTAGTTCCAGACATTATGCAACTGCGCTGTTTATAAGGTTGGGGGATACCTGCAGTCAGCTGAGACTGACAAAGTCACCTTAGACAAATGATGAAACCTTTCATCCACTAAATATTGTGACCAGATGAAATGACAAAACTTTCAAGGATTTCTTTACCTGAATGATTGAGCGTGCACCAAGACGTTATAAAACGCTCTGCAACAACGCCTGTGTTGAGTTGTAGATGCACACCATTGGGTTTGTTTGGAAAGCCTTTCGGGGGGGGCAATAGTGAGAGGTTACAGTTAAATATAAGTAGATCAGGGACTAGCTTAGTCCAAGTTTATGGTGCAGTGTTTTTCAGGACTCCACAAATAGGCTTTCACTAAAGAGCAGGACAATCTGAAGTAACTACAGATAGGACACTGAACTGTACCGATCTGTAAAGTCTTCAGAGCTATTATTGCTACAATTGCACAGGTACATCCATAGTCAATGGTAAAAGTATGTAGTACATGGCCGCAACCGTGGCCAGTTTGATACTAGCCAGTGACCTTTGCATGTCATACCTCTCTCCCAATACCTATCTGTCTCTTCACCATTACTACCACATTTCTCTGGCTATAAGGCGCACTTAAAATTATTTAATTTTCTCAAAAATCAACAGTGTGCCTTATAATCAGGAGTGCCTTACATGTCAATTCTGGTTGTATTCACTGACCTCGAACTGATTTTATGTGGTACACGGTGCTCAAAAGGATTTAGTAGACTACCACTTTAATAAGCTACGGAGCAGCACCGCTTGATGGATTAACGGAGCATTACGGCTAACGTAGTCAGAGGCCTCGCAGTGATACTACGTACCAGTACCATGCTTAAACATACCAGTAATATTACAGTGTGTGTGTGTGTGTGTGTATGAGGACCCCCCCCAAACAATTGTTTCACAAACTGACAGAAATTACCCGGGTAACAATATCCTGCCCACTGTGAGCAATGCCTCGAAACAGTCTTTGAAGATGCACTGGAATAAAGCGGAAGGAAGATTGGCTATTGGAAGATGACATAGACCGCTGGGGATGACTGAACACCAACTTGGGTGGACAGGCAGAAGGCATGGCCCCCAAGAGACTCCCTCCAAAAATGAAAAAAATGAAGCACAACAAGATTAAAGACGAGACGCGCGCGCGCGCACACAGAGCTCCGGTCTGAAGACCATAGCGCGGCTTATAATCCGATGCACCTTTTGTATGAAAATGGACATATTGACATGTTAATTGATATTACGCCTTCTAATTCGGTGTGCTTTATAGCCTGAGAAATACAGTCTAATAATAGGTATCAAATGAAAAAAAAACGAGCTGATTGAGTAAAGAGCAAGGGAGGTGGCTTTCTGGTTCACAGAGTTCATGTTGTTTGGAGAGGGGTGGCTCAGTAAGATGTGCTTCATAGAAGGATCTTGACCCCACCCTGTGGAGACTGGGAACCCTGGGTGATGCCCCTGAGAGATGCTGGCCCAAACTCTAACCGCTTCACTAGGCTGAAAGACAAGGTGTACTTTATGAACCCATGATTAAGACACTAATCAAGAAAGCTATACATTCTCAACAACAGAACAATGGTTGTCGTGTAAGACCCTAAAATCAAAGCATACATTTAATCTTTCATACATGTAATATTTTATTTAGGAAAATTCTAAAATACTATAGCATTAAGTTGGTAAAATCCAGTAATGACTGCAGTTCATAATATCTTGAGCTCTTATTTCAATTTTCGATATGAATACTGCTGAAGTAGGATAAAGGAGAAGCGCCTGTTGATATCAACTGGGAACAAGAATGTGTTCCATGTGAAGAATAAAGGCTTAACTACCGTCCACCCGCCTCACCTGTCATATTGTGGAGGAGGGCTCATACTACTGGCCAGAAACTCAGGGCATCCTTCTATACCAGATGGAGTTCCAGGACCAGCTTGAAGTGCTGGCCTATTATTGGAAGTATCATATACAAAGTCTCGACACGAAGCCAACTTGGACTCCAGATTCTGACGATGACACCAAAAACAAAACTGTCAAAATTTTCATACAGGTTCGATACGAGACGAAACAAAACTTCATTGTAACATTTAAATTTATGAATGGTGGTATAATTTAGAGCTCTTACCCCAACTTTTCGTAGTAACTCTCCAACAATGTTGAGTGCAGATATTCTAGCTGATGTAGTGAGTGGTGTCCCAGTTAAGCCATCACCTAAACCAGCACGTCAGTTAATCAACTAATTATGGAGTCTTTATGATCAATGTAAATATCTACAAAATACATGGAAAAGCTTAAAAATAAATGAATATATCAGGTAATATATGAAGACTTCAAACCCCCTGCTTGTTTGTAGAAGAGAAATGGAAGGGAAAAAGTTTGGCTATTTCTTTCTCACAAAAAAAAGTGAATTGAAAAAATTATGTAGATCTTGATGTACATCTCTAACTTTTTTAATTGATTCCAAAAATCTCTGCAATTGGGGTGTTTTACTTTCCTTTACAACTGTGCATGTAAAAAATCCTAGTGTTGCTCCATGTGTTGTTTTTCCAAACACGTAATTAGGTTTGTGGTTTTAAACTGACCAATAGCACTGCCATCCCGTAAAAAAATTCTGCAAAAATTTTGCATTCAGCGGTTAGATTTTTTCCATATTTAAGGTTAAAATACTTCTGAACCAGTGACATGACTTATACAGGTAGTTAAAGTACATCCACATCCAGCTAAATGGCTAAAACTGTTGTTATTATTTGACATGCTTTACTGCTCAATCGGAGGTACGTGGAACAGGAAGTGTTAATATGGAAGTATTTAGGCAATGGTTTAAGCATAGCTCAGTGGGTAGAGCGGTCATTTGGCAATCGGAAGGTTGCGGGATCTATCCCCAGTCCAGCATATAGCATGTCGAGGTGTCCTTGAGCAAGACACTTAACCCCTAACTGCTTCCTGAGTGCCATATGTTGGCAGCTCACTGCTCCTATACAGGTTGGGTCAAAAATGCAGAGAAATCCAAATTTCCCCTTGCGGGACTGATAAGGGAATTATGTATTTATTTAGACTTCCCCACGGTTTACACCTGATCGATATTGAGTCATATCCAATATCCGATCTAGCATTCTGGCCCAGTATCGGCTTGATATCGATGCCATGGATAAGATTAAGACACCCCTTTAAAACTAATTGGCAATTAATTTCATTATGAATTCATTGTTGCTTCATGCTGCGTTATGAAGTTGGCTATGTCACCCCAAGAAAGAAAGAAAAAATATTTGCAACATCGATCTTGCATGGTACAGGAGCAACACAGTAATGGGAGAACAATTAAACAAAAATATATTAGACCAATGGCTGAAGGGTACTCAAAAAAGAGCAAGTACAAAATCGGAAACAAGTTTAGGTTATTTGGTTTTGAAGTGAGAATTATTCATCTCACAGCAGGTAGCTCTTCTTGGTCTTCTCAACATGTCTTCTCACGATCCCACTTGAATGGTCTATTAGCTCAAATTTCCAAGAGCGCTAGTCTAAGCCAGGAGAATGTGGACATGCTGAAAATTTTACATTGCAATAATAAGTCCCTGTAGAAATAGCCTCTGCATGAGAGAGAGACTGTGACCATGTGTGAGAGTGAGTGCTTGTAAAAGTGTTCCTGTGTTACTAATTTTAAAGCTATTTGATGATGCCAAACTTGCTAACCCCCCCAGTTTGTTTTACGTTTTTATTACCCGTTCTTTTGCACTTTATCAAAAAAAGAAAAACAAGCATCTATCTTTCCCACTTATGGCATACATTTAAGTGTTACTTGTACTGATATTATCAATTTGAAATAATAATGTTCTTTGGAACAAAATCATAGAAGTTTTTTTAATTCATCTTTGATAATAGATTTTAATCAAAGAAATAATTGGTAGATTAATCGATTACCAAAATAGTTGTTAGCTCCAGCCCTGCACATTATCCTAAGCAGATACTGTGAGCCAAAACTTTAACCAGTTTACAGCAACCACAGTACAAACCAACAAAACCATGAAAATCTTATATTTCATAATAGTTTCAGCCATGGAAGTCTAAACACTCACCTCTTCGGATGCTGGATGCAAGGGGTGTGGCAAAGGAGGTACTGGGTTTGGAGGGCGTGGCAGGGAGGGAAGGATTACCAGGTGAGGAGCGTGGAAGCTCAGTTTTATCTGGATCTTTTCCGAGGCTGCTGGAGGGCCGCCGCTCCTTCTGTCTCACAGCCAGTTCCTGGCGAAGGTCTGCCAAAAGAAAAAAACCAAAACAGATATGGCAACAGAACTCAACTTTTGATGTCAAACTTATTTTCAGAATATAAAATGGTTCTAATTAAACCACTAACATAGCAGAGTTTACTCATTAATACATGTAAAACAGAATTATAACAGATGGAACTTTGGAATTAAACAAAATACCAAAAGGGATGGACTTAAACATCACCCCTGTGGCTTTTAGGACAAGAATGATAGCAATCAGCTACTACGACTTCTGACTGCTCCCATTAGGGGTCGCCACAGTAGATTATCAAATCTCCATCTCTGCCTGTCTTTTGCATCTTCCTCTGTCATACCAGCAACATACATGTCCTCCCTCAACACATCCATAAACCTCCTCTTTGGCCTTCCTCTTTTCCATTTGATTGGCAGCTCCATATTCAGCATCCTTTTCCTTCTCCCAATGTACCCCCTATCTCTCCCCTGCACATGTCCAAAGATCTCAATCTTGCCTCTCTTGTTTTGCCTCGAAATCGTTCAACCTGAGCTGTCCCTCTAATATACTCCTTCCTAATCTTGTCCTTCCTAATTCCCAATGCAAATCTCATGATCTTCAACTCTGCCACCTCTAGCTTTGCCTCCTGTCTTTTTGTCAGAGCTACTGTCTTCAGACCACACAACATAGCTGGTCTCACTACCAACTTATAAACTTTCCCTTTCAATCTTGCTGGTAACCTTCTGTCACAAACCACCCCTGCAACTCTTCTCCACCCATTCCACCCTGCATGCAGTCTGTTCACCTCTCTTGCACACTCCCTGTTACTTTGGACAGTTGACCCCAAGTATTTGAACTTATCTATCTTCCTCTCCTCTACTCCTTGCATCCTCACAATTCAGCAGTCTCCCCTCCCCTTGTCTCCTTACTGATTTTCATTCCTCTTCTATCCAGTATATACCTCCGACTCCAGACTCAACTCAACCTGCTCCATAATCTCACTACAGATCACAATCTTATTTGCGAACATCATAATCCATGGAGCCTCCTGCCTGATCTTGTCTGTCAACGTGTCCATCACTATTGCAAACAAGAAAAGGCTCAGAGCCAATCCTTGATGTGCCTCTACTTTGAATGCATTTGTCATTCCTACCGCACACCTCACCACTGTCAGACTGCCTTCATATATATCCTGCATCACTCTTACATACTTCTCTGCCACTCGGGACTTCCTCATACAGTACCAAAACTCCTCTCTTTGCACTCTGTTATGTGCTTTCTCCAAATCCACAAAGACACAATGTAACTCCTTCTGACCTTCTCTATATTTCTCAATCAACATTTTCAAAGCAAACATGTGGTCTGTGGTGCTCTTTAGTGGCTCGAAACCAAACTGCTGCTCACTAATCATCACCTCTCCCCTTAACTTAGTATCCACTACTCTTTCCCATAACTTCATGCTATGGCTGATCAACTTCATACCTCAGTATTTACTACAGCTTTGCATTTCTACCTTATTCTTGAACAATGATTGCAATCAGCATTTCTTTAAAATTCCTTAACTTTTGGTGTGTGTATGTGTTTTACCTCTGGCTTCATCTTTTAGCCTCTGGACAGACTCGAGCAAGTTTTCTTTCTCATCTAACTCACTTTCCAAGAAAGCATTCCTCTCAATGACATGGTTCATCCTCTGTTCAAAGTCCTCTAAAGTCATGATGGTAGCCCTGTGAGATGAAACAGGATAGAGAGGTTGGGCTGGTGGGCATATTGGTTATTGCCAAGTTCAGTGAGCTATGTGAGCTGCTGAGAATATCCATCCATCCATCATTAACTACTTATCCGCAGTTGGGTAGTGCGGTCATGGTGGAGGCTATCCCAGCACTCACTAGCTGAAAGGCCAGGAAACGCTCGATAGGTCGTCATTCTATGTCGGGGCTAGAGGAACTGGGGGCTAAATCTTGCTCAAGGACACTTTGACATGCTTTCTACAGGGGCCGTGGATTGAAACACCAATCTTTTGATTTACTGGACAACCGCCCTACCTCTTGAGTTATGCCGCCCCACTGGTGAGAGTGTTTACATATAAAATAAATACCTGCCCCTAGATTACCAAAAGTTATTACACTGACTTTAGAAACAACACATAGAGGCCACAGTAGCTCAGTGGTTGGACTTCGGGAACTAGCGAACCAGAGGCAGCGGGGTCAAACCCACCTAAGGGCATCCGGAAAGGTATCCGGCCTTAACCCTTCCCCAAGCTCCATCTAAGTCAATGTCTATCCCCACAATATGGGTACTATTTGTGACATGTAAAACAGGCTTATCTATTAGAAACGACATCAAAAATGTTTTATCAGATCTAAAGGTAAGGTTAAGATCAGGCAATTACACATGGATTTTTCAGTCATTCAATTTATATCACGTGAACAACACAGCCTTCATATTATCTGCTTTTTGAAATTGCATATGCCAAAAGTCACTACATGAAATGGATTGGGTTTTCTTTGAATTCATTCAAAGAACATCCAATTTTTACTTGACAAATTACAGACACAACAAAACTGCAAAGATAAAAATGAGCAACTTCAATTAATTAAAATTACTGAATCTCCCCTATAATAAAAGTCTTGTGTGAACATATTACAGGTGAGTGGGTGAATATTCATGTAGCCTATTTGTCATTCATATTTGATAAGTATCTTTTGCTTGTCAACTTCCCTTAAAGGATGATTTGGTCATTTATGAAGGTATATATCTATTTGCATCTGTTTGTGTTTAGACAAGTCATGTATTACACCATGAGTATTGCATGACTGATGATCAAAATACACTTCAACTTGGGTGCCACAACTAACCCTACTCTCAACAAAAGGGAGGAATATCCTCCCTCAGAGATGTTCCCAACAGAAGTGGGGAATTTCCTCCCTCGAAAAATAAATGATCTACATTAAAAGCAAGCATACAGGCACAAAGCATTCAGATACTATTGAGAAACAAGACCTCACACTGCCTTGAGACAAACCTTTTGGCCCTCTCCAGATCATCATTGGACTGCTCTAGCTCTCTGATGTATTTCTGGAGTTGGTCTCTGATGGCTGATGTCTCAGCCAGATCAACCTCCAGGTTTGAAATTTGCCGGAATGTCTCAGAATGCTGTGCCTCAAACTTCTCCTGTAAATAGCAAGCAAACAACATTGAGACATCATAAACACTGGAAATTGCAGAACCAGAGCTGGCACTTTAAATTTTATGTCTGTTCCAAAGGTCTTTGTATGTTCTGTTTAGCTTTACATGTACTTTTAAAGGTTCGTGTTCCATTTCCTTGTACCTCACTGTCCTTGAGCAATTAAGGGCTTTTAGCACAATCCTGCATTCTCTCCCTCCATTAATGTTCCTTCCCCACGGACTATTGAGCAAAAATAGCAGTCAGCTGATTCAAAGTTGGTCAAAGTGCCTAGCGATACTGACAGACTGTGTGAATGTGGGTTGCCAAACAGCTCTGGGTCGGTCTGTCTATTCATGTATCAGTAAACTCGGTTTTGTAGTCTTAGGCCTATTTGTGCTCTACCTTGATGCTCTCCAATTCCATGCGGAGCCGATTGTTGTCTGTGAGCAGCTCTTTGTTCCGGGCCTCATACTGCTTCAGCTCTGTCTCCAGCTCTGCCTCATAGTCCCTACTCATCTGCTGGAACTCCTGCAGCTCCTCTTGAGCCTCCTCGGCCCTAGTGACAAGACCGCGTTATTATACAGTATTAACTTGTAAATGTAATAACAAAATGATACCTCACACTCAGATGTGATCACTGAAGAAAGAGGATATAAAACGTGTTCATGGCTATTTTCTAAAATGATGTCCTTTGATAGAGGGGCTGGGGGTTTAGATGTGTTTACAACAAGTAGACTTTTGGTTTTTTTTACCTTTGATGGTGACTCTGTGCCTGTCCCTTCCAGAAAACAAGTTCCTCTTGTAATGACGCAAACTTGTGCATTGCTGGTTCACCCATGTCAGTCTTTTTAGGTCTTTCTGGTTTACGACGAGACCAGATGCAAAATAACTACCCTCACTTTCGGAATCTGAGAAATAAACAACATATCAATCTATTCATCAGACGACCACGGTCATACATCTCATCGACATCGCAAGCTAACTTTAGCTGACACTTGCTGGCACATTCCCGAACGCGTCGCTACAGTTGAGGTTAGTTTATATTTTCAATAACGAGATCAAGTTATTCTTCTTCAACACCGCAACAACACGAGCAGGGCAGGCTTTCGTGTTAGCGTTAGCGTTAATGCCGGGCTTTAGCTAGACCGAGGTTCAAAGGCTACCGATCTCAGATGTCTACGTAAAATGAAAAACGACAATGACAGTAAACTCACCTTCCAGCGAGAATATTCGATATCTTAAAACAAAAAAGGTGAAAGACACATTATTCACTTGCGCACAATCAAATTCAACGTATAGTTACGGTGCCTCCAGTGTTCGTAAACTGAATACAAACCCGAACTAGAACGTATCTCATTGGTGGATGCAGATGATGACGTTAAAGATGACCCAATAAAATTGTTCTAAGAACTCAAACGCCCCGCCCTGCAACCCGTTCTATAGCGTCTTTCCAAAAGCTGTGGTGCTAATGAACTCTGATGAGACTGAGGTGCTGTCACCGTTGGTCACTTACAACATTTGCAATATTTAACTACTTTAAGTCCCCCGTCTTCACTATATTTTTGATGACATTTTTGCACCTCAAAATTGTATTGGATTTTATCACATTGTCTACATTATACTGTACATTATACACACTATACATTACATTTACACTTGTACTTCTTCATTGCAGATATTCTATATTTCGTATCCCCTCTGTCTTTTAATTTCCTTATGTACACAAACAATTTTACAATGTTAGTGGTCCTTGAATCTTGAATCTAAGGGAGTGCATCAATGCATTCTCAATAATTTAGGTGAGTAAATTATTAAAAAGTATAATCAGTTCATCAAGCTTTATTAAGACGATCACTTCATCACTCATACAAGTGACATAATCAGTCTAAACTGACTCGAAATTCAAGATTGAAGATGTTCATTGTTGCTCCAGTTGGAGATGTACATTTGTATGACATTCTTGGGCTAGGAGACTTCATCACAGAAACAGGAGATTAATACAAATAAATTGAAATAAAAGTATATACTAATA
>OMLC01035863.1:0-17405 GCA_900302585.1 Regalecus glesne
GTAGAACCCCTCTGTGGATGGGGGTCAGAATTCATCCACCGTATCCCTGCGTGTCGTAAGAGGCGACTAAAAGGGTTGGCGTCAGGAAGGGCTTCCAGTCATAAAACTTCGCTCCACAACAAAATTCATGGAGAGTCAATGAGACGAATCCATGGACCGGTCAACCCCCGCTAGCGGGGAAAAACGGCCGGAATACAAATCCTGTTTGTGTGTGTTTGTGTGATATATATATATATACATATATACATACCCACAGCATGTTGAGGAGTCTCAACTGTCTTGGTATAGGAATAGGATATACAAACTCCCTCTGGAGGACCTGTGTTATTGAGAAAAACTCCTTTCAATGTGTTAGTTATACTGTTTGACCGTTCTCATGTTAGGCCGAACCTTGTACCTGAATGACATTGTGTCACCCATTTCATCAATAACTTCATTCATGTTCATGGTATGTTGCTAAGTGCTGGATTTCTTTGGCCTGGCAGCTTTCTAACTGTTCCCCTTTCAACCATCTCTTCCTCTGCTAAGGCTCGGCTTGCCATTTCTGCAGTATAATTACGACACCGTGAAAAAAAGGTAAAGACTAAACATAGCTGCCTTTAGTCCTCTGCTCCTGTCAGACAAACTTTCCTCTACTAACCCATTCTGACCATCTGCAAACCTGTTGTTAGTGACCTGCACATTCTGAAAGAATGGCTGATTGTATATTGAGAAATCCTATTTATCACAAATTGTGTGCTAAGTCTGGTTTAAGAGTTTACTTTGAGATCATTTGTGATCCACATGTCGTCCTCTAAAGTTAGATCCATGAGGAATCATTGATTTCTTCTATTTGTGGCAAACCCACAGTAGAATTGAGTAATTTGGTTTTCAATAGAATGGGTGTGAGCCATGCCTGACAGGAGAGACTCACCCCTATCAGTAATTAACTCCGAGAGGAGTTTCAACATGCCATGGCGTATGAAAACAGAGGAGAGACGTGTTTTGGAGACAAGCTCTGCAGTAACTCCACCAACCAACCTTTGAAAAACCTGCCACATCTGTATTGTCTTTCTGTTTTGTTGAGATTAGCATGTGATTATCCTTAGTTTGCATGAGATTATTTTAGGTTTAAATTTAATGGAACATTTAACGAGTTCTGGCGTACATCTCAGGGCAAGAAATGTTACATTGTAAGTGACTGTCATTATTGAGAATGGAACGACAAATGAAACAGAATACTTGGGAAATTGATATTAAGTTTTAAGATTCACATAGTGACAATTAATAATTTGTTTTGAGTAGAGTAGCCCTCGAGTAAATCCTGATATATGTTAAATGATGCGGTTCATATGTGGTGGCCAGAACACACACTTCAGGAACTGACGAGCCAGATGTTGCGGGTTCGAACCTGCCACAGAGTGTTAGAAAAGCTATCTAATCTTAATCCCACGAGCTCCATCTAAATCCATGTCCACCCCCACAACATGGGGATAAGATAAGAGCGTCTGCTAAATGCCTGTAATGTAATGTAATGGGGGAATAATTGTCTTGATGAATGCTCAATAATCCAGGTAAGGGAATCGCAAAAAAGAATAAATGTGACACGTAAAAATGGACCTCTCAACGGCCAATGTTAACATGACTTAATATAATAGAGGATGTTCTGCAAATATCATCTCAAAATGTTTTTGGATGTGAAGAGGCCATCTATTTACAGACTTATTCCCATGGCAAGTAGACAAGAAAATTAAATTTTTAGCGCAAATTGAGTTACAAGTTATTTTTGGCTTTAGAATGTCACACTGGTCACTTAGACGTGTACCATACAGGCTAAGACGTGGTAGCAGCATGCTGGGCTTGACTCTGGCCACTAGGCTCATGTGGCATGTGTTCTGCTGCTTATCTTATCCTGTGTTTCCTGCCTAGCTCCACTGCCTTGTCAGATAAAAGGTGAAAATGCTGAATGAAAACATTTTAAACATTTTGCCCAAAGCCCAGTTAAAGTCATAAGAGTGTACACAAATGATTCAGTTTGGATTTGGCATGAATTACGGGAAAAACAAACGTTGAAGGGATTCCTGAGAACATGTGGCTTGGTATGACAAGCCACCAGAGTGGAACCAAACAAGCTGGCAGCTTTCACCCAAGCCCTCACTTGTCTGTCTACACAACAGTTGTGAAAGAACGCTGATGGTGACATTCTGTTTTCTTTCTTCCAGATTCCCAGAGTACCAGACTCCAAGATTTGGAAAAGTGCTTCGCATTTTTGCCTTTGCCTTTCCCTACCTGTTTGACAACATTCCTCTCTTTTATAGGGTACGTCTAACAAGCCCCACCTGATTCCCCGATTGTAAGGGTGCGGCATAGCTCAGTGGGTAGAGCGGTAGTCTGGGAATCAGAAGGTTATAGCATCAATCCCCGGTCCTGCAGAAAGCATGTCGAGGTGTCCTTGAGCAGGACACTTAACCGCTAACTGCTCCCAGAGCACCGTATGGTGGCAGCTCACTGCTCCTATACAATAGGATGGGTTAAAATGCAGAGAAATCCAAATTTCTCCTTGTGGGACTGATAAGGGAATACATCCGCTTTTTATGAGCTTTGCATGGCACTGTTAAATCATTCTTCATGATCTGGCCTTTTTCATAAAATGCTGAAAAATACTGTTTTGTGTGGGGATTCAAGAATAATACACTATACCAGATGCAATGAGGTCAACTATGAAGAAACCTGACCTAAAATAAGATTGCCCACAGTGACTTCCAATGACTGGGAGAAAATCTGAAATACAAGACTGAAATCACAAAAAAGAGGTGAATCAGTTCAACTGGATCAGAAGTTTATTTGGAAGCGTTTCCAAATAAACTTCTGATCCAGTTGAACTGATTCACCTCTTTTTTGTGATTTCCATACCTGGATTATTGAGCATGCATCAAGACACAAGACTGAAATGTAGAGGTGAAGAGAGCAGTAAGCAGTATTCTTGTAGTGTAGAAAGACAGAGGAGAGCAGTCCATAAAGTCTGTGCTGTCCATGTCGTTTTGTCAGGTCTTTCTGTGTGTGGGTCAAGGCTGCACAGACAATGATACCAACATCCTCCACTTCAACCACATCATCCTCGCCTTCCTCACAGGCTTTCTGTTCGCCACTCACTTACCCGAGCGCCTCGCTCCTGGCAGCTTTGACTACATAGGTAAGTCCAATCTGGGGAGTATTCTGTTATCAGCCATTATCGCTGAAAGACCAGTTGTGTTTGTGCCCTCAGCTACACAGCAGACCTTTTTAAAAGACTTTCAGTCACACAGTGGCCGGATCAGTTTTCATGCTGACAGAATACCAGGTATGACGCAAAGCTCAAGAACACTGAGCAGCTTGAACAACTCGAAAAGGACATCACCATGTGATCAACAACACCGTGCTATGACGAAAAGCAAAGCTGAATTGCTCCCAGTTTAGCATGCTACCAAGACCCATGTGGGCTTCAACACTGTAGGAAATCCCCATCAACCAAGTGGCCAAGGTGAAAAGAGGGATCAGCACATATGTGAAACACCGACTTGGATTTCCATGATGCTCAACTCCTGTCCGACTGTGCGGGGACAGTAAACTGGAGTAAGTAATTGTGAGTCTTGGAAGAATAGAAATGCACTGAAGCGAGGTTGGCCATGACCCTCGTTGAATCTGAAGAACAGCAGGCCCCCCATGTAGCAATAAGGAAGAAGTGGACCCCATCTGAGGCCATTCAGAGTGCTAAGTCTGCTCTTCACTTCAGGGACGTGTTGGACCATGTCCAGTATAGGAGAGCCAAGTCCTGGTCAAATCCAGCAGAAGAAAAGCAGCAACTTGATATGGATCCAAAAGAAAGACAACTGAGCTACAAGGTGAAGACAAGAGGGTATCGAGCTGAGGGTGGTGTACATGGGACACAAGTATCACTGTTCAGCCCTCTGGACATGTGGGCTTATCAATGGAAGGGCACCCATCTGATGACATCGATGACATACCTCCCCTCGGTTCCGCCACTCCAGTCCCACCCCCAGTATCAAGAGCGCCAAATTACCACACCATCCAAACGTTAAGTCCTAGCTCTGCTCATTATTGTGATTAGAAACGCTAGCAGCATTAGTTGTCATAATAACAAGAGTGACTGTAGTAGTCGCTGTAGCGGCAATTTCATATTGAATGGTATATATTGTAGGAGTGGCAGTAAGTTGAAGTTGTAAATGTTTTATAGTGGCTGTTGTTTGTTTGAAAATTCTTGCTGCCTTCATCTCTATCCATTATTCATCACTGCAAGCCCTACTGCATCTCACCACAGGCCAAATGGTAAATAAGATGGACTTTTTTAACAGGATATTCTACTTTGTTTTTCATTGACGTCATACAAAAATGTAAATTATTCACTGAGTGGTTTAAACTTTAATTGACCTTACCATACTGGTGTCACAAATCACTATGCTGTTTGTGCTTAAACAAGATGCTATTGCTCCCTCTGCAGGTCACAGCCATCAGTTGTTCCATGTGTGCGGCATCTTGGGTACTCACTTCCAGATGAAGGCCGTCGAGCAAGACATGATGACTCGACGCCAGTGGCTCCTCACACATTCAATACCAGTCACGATGGGCAACACACTGGGGGCAGCACTGCTGGGTGTGGTGTTGAATTTGGGTGTCATTCTCCTCTTCAGTCTGCCTCTTCTCTCATCCCCAACCAGACGAGAACAAAAAGCCAGTAAGGCCTGTGCCTGCCATTGATTGTTTCGTCTCCCAGTAGAAAATGACTAAAGGACCCCCTAATGATGAAAGGGCATGAAAAAAGGACCAGTCACAACTAATTCTCAGGTGAAGTAGGGGTGTTTGTCAGCACCCTAAAACAATAACCCACATGATTTGGCCCTCTGGAGAAAATGTGATTCTTCTGAAAAGGTGGTGATACCCTGATTCTGTGCTAAATCAGTCCATAATAGAGACGCATATCGGGTGTTATGCTGTCTGATTCAGGACTTGAATCACCTATGTGACTCACAAGCTACCTTTAATTGTAGTTGGGGTACCTCAACAAAAGGGCATGAGTTAAAGAAACTGCTGATGAAGATTTAAGGACTCAAGATTGTTTGACTTGAATTGACATACTTGTTGCTGTTAAAGAGTGATACATCTAACTGTTTCTGAGGAAACTGCCTATAATGAGCTACAGAGATAGCAGGTTTTGTACATGATGATACAGTGTTTTGTATATTTATAAGTGAACTTTTTCCCAGCCAATTTTTCTGATTTTCCACTGGTGGAGTATGAAGAAATATGGAGGCCCTTGAGACAGGATGAAGCTCCCTACATATTATTGTTTATTAGTATTGCCAGGAAAATAATGGACTAATCAAAACAAGACACTGAACCCCTAACTGTTCCCCGGGTGATGCAGCTGCCCACTGCTCTTAAACAATATGATGGGTTAAATACTGAGGATATATTTCATTGTAAGAATACAATGACCAGATAAAGTGGCTATCCATTCTGCATATCTACAATTTAATTGCATCGTCTTATAACTGCCAATGTGTTTGATGGTCACATTTAAGAGAAAATGCTTACGTTACAGCCAGTCTAGTCCAAAAGACAGTGCTTTCTTTATCTATGGTCTTTCTCCCATCACATCCACCAAACTAACTGTTTGGCTGTAGTGTGCTTCAACTGAACTGCTCAGTTGACCCCAGTTACGTGGTATTTGTTTAAAGGTGCCTTTTAGCTTTCCTAGTATGGACTGGATGAAGCTAACAGATGCTTTGCTGGCAGCTCTTTCTAAACAATGCGTCTTAGCTTTTAACATTTTGTAAACCTAAGTCAATGCACTGCTAATGATACTATGTAGCAAGGGCATGATTACTGGTAAGGGCGGCATAGCTCAGGAGGTAGTGTGGTCTTCTAATAATTGGAAGATTGGTAGTTCAATCCCCAGTTCCTTCAGAAAGTTTGTCGAAGTGTTCTTGAGCAAGACACTTACCCCCTAATTACTTGGGAGAACGGATGAAAAATTTGCCTGGTGGCTAAATCTGGTGTATTTACATTTTAAATGTTCTTCAATATGTTCTTCAATATGCACTATCCCTGTAAAAGAGAATATTGTTATCATAAGAGATATTCTAAGGAATGCATCGAGACATTCTAAGGAATAAATTATCTGTTATCATTTTAATAAAGAATATCCTGTAATACAAGTGATTAACTTGTATCACATTTGATCCTGTGTGGCATTGCCACTTGTGCCTCTTTTGAACATTTTAGAGTATCCAGAATCAGAATCCATTTATTGATTATGTAGGTTTTCCCATACATGGAATTTGATTTTGGTTTCTCACAGGTACTTCACGTAGAACGCTCTTCACTGTTCTCACAAGGATTTACTATATACAGGGGAAAATAAGAGGTAATCAAATGAAATTGTGCAGAGAATGTATCGGAGATATTGACATAAATATTAGTAGGTTATTTACATACATGCCTGAGGTAGATGGACATGACTGAGCGTATTGACATATGTACAATGTACAGTACTGTACATATAAGATTTAAAGTTAGAACTTGACGATGTTCACTGTTCATTTGGGCGACAGCCTGTGCATAGCAAAACGATAATAATACATATTTTTCATAATAAAGTATTTATCATCATTAACAACAACAACAAAAATAATATAAATAATGAAGTTATTACCTCTATAGTGTGAAGGAACGTTTTATATCTGGTTGTTTTGGTGTACAGAGCTCTGTAGTGTCTACCAAAGGGGAGGTTGTGGAACAGGTTGTGATGGGCCTGCAGTGAGGTTGCCTGACTTTAGAGTATTCAATACCAGTTTTATCTGTTACGGTTTTTTCAACAAAAATATTGCGATAAAGACGTCTTTGTGTCCTGATTTTCTCAAATAACCATTATGCATACATTACTGTGTCCTTGAGATACCTATAATAACATAACAATCTTATCATATGTTCATATTTGAAGCAAGACGTCATTCTTGGGATATTTTGTTCAAATATCAAGGAAAATCACATTATAGTTACGTTATTTTTCTTTTCAGAGGAGGAGAACATTCATAACATTCAATGTTGAAAGATTAAAATAAACGATAATCTCAACCTGCCTGTCTCGTCTGGTCGGTTGAGTCTCTAATGTAAGGTCAGACAAAAGGGGCGGAGGGGAACTACGTCAGCTCTGTCTTCGTCCCTATTGGTCAAAATCACCAACTTCCGGAACCAACGTTTCAACAGAGGGAATTTTCAAATCGCGTACGGGCGCCTAGTGCAGATTGTGGAATCTGGAAAGAAAAATAATGTTAAAACCAGGGTGAGTTAAATTTACACAACACTCATTGATTAAACTATAGATGATAGTTATTATTTAAACTCCATTTAAAATATATTCATGAATGACCAACCTAACGATAAGAACAGACAAAAGCAAATTAGCTCGGTTTACCGGGTAGCCAGTCAGTTTAGCTGTTGACTAACACCTTGACAAGTCGTCTCGGTACTTGAGACTAATGCGTTTGCATTGGTTTAGGTGAAACAGTTTAGTAGACTACAGGAAAAGTGGTGCTTGTGTAATTTGAATATAAGAACGTTCCCTATAATTTGTTTTGGCTACTATGGTATCCGAATAACCGGGGGTCTGAACAATGGGCAGTATCTGTTTTAAGGTTTGCGTTAAAAAAAAGATGATTAACTCACCCACAGCTAAACCAGATTGCATGAGTTAGCCTGGTTCGTGTATAATGTAACGGTACAAATAAGGATATTAAGCTGGTTTTATAGAGTTGGCTTACGTTGCCTATTTAAACGATTGATTGCTATTGATTATAGCAAGAGTAAACCTCCCCGGAGACCTGGTCCAAAGAAGGCATCCAACACAGAGAAGGACCCTGTTGGAGTAAGTGCAAAATTGTTTATGATTATTCGTATGAAATACGATTCCCTGGTCATAGCCAAAGATAAATTAAAAGTGACAAGACACTGAATTTAACGAGTCCTTCTTTTCCCTGTTTATAGGTGTACTGTCGTATACGTCCCCTAGGACCAGAAGATGGGGAGTGTTGCATTGAGATGATCAGCAACACTACTATTCAACTCCATGCTCCAGATGGCCTCAAAGCCAATCGCAATGGGGAATACAAAGAGGTGAGATTTTCACTATTTACAAAGTTTATAGCCATATGGATGAATACGTTTTATTTATTTGTCATTGTATATACGTTCAGTGAATTTTGTATAAAGCAGGGATTTGTTAGGTATAGGAGCAGTGCACAGCTTCAGCAGTTATGGGTTCAGTGTTTCACTCTAGGATGCATTCATAATTATTGGTGGAGATTTGCTCTGCTGCAGTTATTATTTGCATGTTCCTGGTGAAATAAAGTTCATTCATGTATTAAGTGGAAAATTACTTTCAGTGGAGGTCTCTGAGTGCTCCACTGTTATTAATGCCCATAGTCGACTGAACAAAGGGAAATTGGGGTGGCCAATTTGTTTCTTGCTTACATATTCTTTGTAAAGCCATGAATGTTTTTCCTCTTTTCTGTACCCATCAGACACGATACACTTTCAAAAAAGTGTTTGGAATTCAAACCTCCCAAATAGAGCTGTTTGAGGATGTTGCCAGGCCACTAGTTGAAGACCTCATTCATTGTAAAAATGGTAAGTCACCAGAATAGGCTACAGTCCTTAAGATTTGCATGAAAAATTGTCCATTTTGATATTGTTCTATTTCTAGCATACTTAAGACTAGAGCTTATCCGCAAATATTTGAGCCATGAGAACTTACATCCTTACTTTTAGTGTTGGGATACAACTCTCCTAAAAATGTTATGCCACATAGCATTTTACATTTTCAGTGTAGCAGCCAAGTGAACAAAGGAACAGAGTTGCTGTGGATAACAAGCACATATAGAAGAAAAAAACTTGTATAAGACCTTTACTAATGGATACCACATCGTTGATAATTAAAAACGTGTTAAACTATCTGTTAAACTATCTGTTTTCTGCTGGGGAAGGTGCAACTGTATTGACCATGGCAATTTAAAAAAAAGTATCTCTGGGATTTAGTATTCTGAAATAGACAAATGGCAGTCTTCATGATTATAGCTTAATGCAAATATGTCACTTTTGTTCAGTTGTAAGGACAATTTTGGATTTCTAATAGTCTTTGTTTTATATAGGTCTGCTGTTTACATATGGCGTTACGGGGAGTGGTAAGACCTTCACTATGACCGGCTCCCCTGGTGAAGGTGGACTTCTCCCTCGTTCCCTGGACATACTCTTTAACAGCATTGGCCCTTATCAAGCCAAGAGATTTGTAAGATCATTATTGATTTGTCATATAGCTGGATACAACTGAATATTTTGAAGTACACGAGGTACAAGGATGAAGAGGGGGTGTTGTTTCTCTTATGACTGTGACACATGGTGGATGCTGTTATTGTTATTGGAAATTTTAAAAAAAATGTTTCTATTTCAATGTTTAAAAAAAAAAAGAGGTCCCATAGTAGTTCAGTGGGTGGAGCACGTATCCCTTGGTAACTGACGAGCCAGAGGCAGCGGGTCTGAAACCACCATGGGGCGTTAGTATGGCATCCAGCCTGAATCCTCCAAGCTCCTTCTAAGCCCATGTCCACCCCCACTACGTGGGAACTAATCATGTCACATAGAACGGACCTCTCAATTAAACATTAGAGAGGGAGCATGAAGTTATAAGTAGTAAATTTCTCTTGCTCCTTTTTGAGCATACAATGTTTTATTGATTCTTTATCGAGAATTATTTTTGTTGAATTATGATGGAAATAAGGAATTTAAATTTTTGGTTAGATACTTGGCTCTAGAGCATACTGATGTCTTCCAGGTGTTCAAAACTGATGACAAAAATGGGATGGAGATACAAACTCAAGTTGATGCCCTTCTAGAAAGACAAAAGAAAGAGAACCAGCAGACTGTGCCCAAAACTCCCTCCTCAAGGTAAATCTTATATCACTGATAGAGGTAATTTATGACTTAGCAACTATTTTTCATTACTTGGCTTACTATACAACATGTTACAGCTCTCGATCAAAAATGTAGTATTTGGCTCTTGCTTTGATTCGGCTTTTCAGACAGAAAGCCGACCCAGAGTTTGCAGACATGATCAGTCCAGAGGAAGAGTGTAAATCTCAAAGTGTGGATGAAGACAGTAGTTACAGTGTCTTTGTGTCTTACATCGAGATCTACAACAACTATATCTATGATCTCCTGGAAGACGCTCCATATGATCCCATCAAACCAAAGTAAGCAATGGTGTTTTTCTACAACTTATCAGTTGAGAGTTTATCAGTGCACTGTCTGTATTCGGGATGTCTGCAAGTGTTCTGTAATAGTAAGCAAACAAAATTGTTATATATTTATGGACTCATTCTGAAGACCAGAGTTTCAGCTCATACGCACAGCTTTTTTATGACTGATACATCTATCTGCTTGTATTTTTCATATCATTGCCTTTGCATTGTTTGGACAGGCCAGTGAGGATCCCAGTATATGATGTAATATTCACTCTAGATGTGGAGTGCAGCTATTTTCTAGTGGTTGTGCAAAGTTCTATCGTTTTAAAACTGGGACAGAATTCTCATGTGGCTTTGTGCCATGCATATCCTGACATTCTGATTTTTGTTGAATGAATGCAAACTGTGATATGAAAAAAAGGCGTAACATTTGTCACTTTTAATGAAACTCTTGATAAATTGAATCTTAAAATCCTATGTTTTCATTAGGTGGCTTGGTGGAGGCACACCTGTTCGGAACTCTGAGTTTACGTATGTGGTCATTCGCTACAATGTAAAATGCTCTTTCCCTTTAGTTGTAACTGGCTGTAGCTGATATATCATGTCAGTGCTTATTAGTTACCCTCATCATTACATTACCAGCCCCCTAATCTAAAACCCTGTTTGTCCACAGTGGAGTAGCATCTTACCTTTGTGACGATCTACTCTTCTGGCTGTTGAATGTAGCTCTTTGATTTGGCTCTCTTGGGGACATGCAAAGGCTTCCTTGAATGGCTAAGCTTATATGCGAAACCTTTTTGGAAGTTATCAGCATGCACTTGTCTATACCCCTGGTTGTGTATAATGTCTTTATGCATGCTCAATAATCCAGGTAAGGAAATTGTAAAAAAAAGCTTGAAAGGTTCATTTGGTAACAACCTTTAGCGGGAGAAATGTTTCATCACACATCAAAGGGACTGCTGTCTCAACTGAGGTTTACCTATCACTTTTGTCCATTTTACACGGCATGATTTGTCCCCACATTGTGGAGGTGGACACGAATGCCAATGGGGTTTGGGGGATGAAGACCATCCGCCCTTTATGACACCCCACAGTGGCTTTGAACCAGGTGCCCCTGGCTCATCACAAAAAGAGGTGAATTGGTTCAACTGGATCAGAAGTGTATTCAGAAAAGTTTTGTCACTAACAGATGAGATCTTCAGTCTGAGCAGACTGTACCCCCCCTGCCTTTATAAACAGTACATCGATACCACACAACAAAAGACTGGGTTCATATGCTAGTCGGGTCATTAACTGCACTATCAGTGACAATTAGCACCATTCACAAAGGATTGGGGAATATTTGCAAATCACGGCATTGTAAGAAGACCACAGATGTACTCTCAGTCCACCGCCCCTATTCAACGATGATCATTTCCTCTTTGCATAAATGGCCTATTTTACCCACCGTTCAAACCAGCATTCCTCCTGATTACCTGATAGCCTAGCCCGTGGATGGGTGCAGTGGTCACTCATTCAAGGATGATGATATCTGTGATTCCCGTACATCAAGACACTCTGGCTCATCAGTTCCCTAAGCACGCTCTCTACCACTGAGCTACTGCGTATATAAAATCTCAGAATTTACCACATTTAGCCAAACACATTAATAATTCTGTGGACAGCCACATAAAATTCACCAGGGAAGATATGAAAAATGACAGATTAACCTTCTGAGGCTGGAATTGGTGATGGGGGAAATTAGATTTTTGATGTTTATTCTAAACCATCACATAATGATCAGTTCTTAAGGTTTGATTCCCACCATCCCCTGGAGCACTTCAGGATTCTGTACCACTGTAGTTATTAGAGCACACTATGGTACCACCAACCTGACAATATCTCCACTGACACGGCAGCCGGAGAAAGAGAGAAATTCAATATTGAACATGCCCTGGTTAGGTGGAGTTATCGTAAATGGGCATTTGTCAAAGCCAGGAAGACGCCAAATTTTGCATTAGCCAAGCTCTCTTCAAAGGACAACAGCTTTCTAAGCATAAACTGGTGTTGATTCCATAAATGATGGGAGTGTCGGAATAATTGAGGCAGTATTTTTCAAACACCTCATCTCAGTTGCTTCCAAACCCCATTGTGTGTTGCCACAGAAACCAGTCCACCCCAAGGATCTGGTCCCCTGGCACAAACAGTTCATCTGTCGCCGTTTTACAACACCGTGATTGCAGCTTCCCCAATCTCTTATGAATAGCACACATAGCCATTGAAACCCCAGTCGATGGCCAGTTTGCATATGAAACAATCATTGGTTTCAGTCAATCTGCACCAGTGCTGTTTATAGGGCTGGGGATACCTGCAGTCATTTGAGACAAGTGATGAGAGATGAAACATTTATTCTATTAAACGTTATGTTCAAATGAACTGATTCAACTGTTTTCTGATATTGCACTAATATTACCTAATATCAAACATCAATGTCATGTTAACTTGTCACATTATACTCTAAATGTTTTAATATTGATAACAAGGTGTATAATGATTCCCTTTGGACGAGTCTTTGTTTAGTCCGCCCCTTTAGAGAGACTAGATCTCACGGCAACCAACCTGAATACATTTCTTTTACCCATGGTATATGCACTAAATCTGTTCATTAACTTCCTTTAGACCACCTCAGTCAAAGATTTTGCGTGAAGATCAGAACCACAACATGTATGTCGCTGGGTGCACAGAGGTAGAGGTGAAGTCCAAGGAGGAGGCTTTCGAAGTCTTTTGGAAGGGTGAGTTGTACCATGTCAAACTAGCCCCTAAATCACCCCTTTCTTTATGAAAAAATAACATAGAGGTGCTTGAATGGCATTGGCCACTTCATTTTTGGCCAGTGTATGGTTGTGCCTTCACTTCTGTAAAAAATATGCCTTTGCTGGAGGCTCCAAGCACATATTGAGACATCTCCCATCAACGACACAAGAGAAAGCTATTCCCAATTTTCCACACCATAGAGCTTCAGCCTAAATGGCTGTAATTATGGAGAACCAGCAATGATTTATTCTCTAAGCAACACAAATGAATACCCAAAGCCATATTTTAGTCAATCTCTTGATTTCAAAGCACTAATCTTTTGTATTTCTTCCTCTAACTATTGTTTTGATGTTCTCTAGGTCAAAAGAAAAGACGAATAGCCAATACTCAACTCAACCGCGAGTCCAGTCGCTCCCACAGTGTGTTCATAGTCAAACTAGCACAGGCACCACTTGATGCTGATGGGGACCACATTCTACAGGTGACCTGCTGCTTCTTTGCTTGTTCTTGGTAATATTTAAAAAAAACGGTCATGAGAACTTCATTTAATGCATTGCCAGTGCTGGCCTTTGCCAATATTCTTCTGTTGAATTGCAGGATAAAAACCAGGTGAATGTTAGCCAGCTGTGTCTTGTGGACCTGGCTGGCAGTGAGCGCACCAGTAGAACCAGAGCAGAGGGTAACCGCCTCCGTGAAGCAGGTCAGTTTAAGACCCACTTGTCTAATAGTGTAGTTGATACATTTCTGTGGGTTCTCAATTAAAATTGAATCCATTGCTATTGTCTTTCTCACAGGCAACATTAATCAGTCTTTGATGACACTACGCACATGTATAGAAGTCCTTCGAGAAAATCAGCTGTTTGGAACAAATAAGGTTTGTTCTTTTTCCTTATTCATTTCAAAAGTACATTTGATATTGCTGTCTATGTATTCTTCCAGTGAAAATGAATAATGTATATTGTTATAAAATGTAGTCGTAATGAGCTTTTGTTTTCATCCAGATGGTGCCATACAGGGACTCAAAGATAACACATCTGTTCAAAAATTATTTTGATGGAGAGGGAAAAGTCAGGATGGTTGTGTGTGTCAACCCTAAAACTGATGATTATGAAGAAACAATGGTAAGATCTTTTTTTTTTCTTTTCTGGAAAATGTTGACTTGTTTTCTTTCTAATGTTTTGTTTGTCAGATATTAATGGTCATGGCCAAGTACATCTTAATGTGTTCGTATAGTTTTAAGAAATATTGCCATGTCTAATAGCTGGAAAATTTGAAAAAATATGTCCAATGTTAGATCAATTTTGGAATATTAGACAAATCATTGACATTTTTTGTTGTGTATGACAAAGCGTTTATGTTATGTGTTGTAGTTGGTGATGCGCTTTTCAGAAATGACCCAGGAGGTGGAGGTGGCTCGACCAGTAGACCGGCCTATTTGCGCCCTTGCAGCAGGTCGCAGACACAGGAACCAGGCCTTCAGAGATGAGTTGTCACAACGACTGAGAGAACAAGGAGGCCCCAGTAATACAAGTAATGAACTTGGGAATCTGTCATTTTAACTGTATAAACTTGTGTTGGGGTGTTCATTCATGGGAGGAAAAACATTACAGAAATGCTGATTTTTATATAAATAAGTAGCACATGTTTTTAGTCTGAAGCCACCCTCTAGGGCTTGAGAGCAGGAGTGTAGTGGTGGTGGTGAAGGGGTTCTATATAGGGTAGTATCAAAGTGGAACTCCATGCCCTAACTTCTCATAGGTCTACCCAGAATTGTATTGGCTTTTGACAGTATATTCTACTTGTTAGATATTTGATTTGTCTTCACATGCAGGACCTGTGTGTTTGTCTACAATTTGATGTAATCTGGGTCTTGGTGTTGATGCTTCCGCATCATGTTGACAAGTAAGGGAGGGCTGATTGTTATATGTTTTCTCATAAACGAAAGGAGAAGCATATATTTCTCACTCAGTGCCCCTGTGTGATGCAGTCTCTTGTTTAATGTATTACAAGACCAATCAGTTCTACCACCCTGGGGTCATACTAATGGGTTATTAGCTCAGAATAAAACACATTCTACCTCAACTTATTCTTGCCTTTCTTTGCTACAGATGAACCAGCACAGCTAAATCATTTTATTGATGCCCTTCCATCCCTACCTCCCTGTGAGCTGATGGACCCAGCTGATGATCAGACACTGCCCCGTCTTATTGAAGTTTTGGAAAGGAGACAACATATTCGCCAGCTTATGACTGAGCAATATAACAAAAGTGGTAAGAACATTTCTAAATTTGACAAAGATAGGTGTTAGTAAATCTAGTCTTAATCATCCCCGTTAGGGTTTTCATCTGTATTCTTCTGTTTTTTCCAATGATCTTCATTAAGGGAAGTTTTGCCTGTTATGTGGATGTCGATTCAGTTTTTATGGCAAATTTAGTCAGTGCCTGCTGTATTGACAGAGAATTCTTGAGTTCCTCTGGTCATAGTGCCATGCCAGCAGTGCCTACATGTACATAGAATGGATTGGATATGAGGTTCTGACATCCATATCCTTTAAAACCCATGGCTCTGAAAAAAGAACAGGCTCTGAAAATCGTCAGTCTTCAATAAAAAAAGAAAAAACGAATAAATTGCATTTTACTGATAACAAACATGCAATAACTACTGAAAGAAGAGAATAAGCATAACGTACCACTGACTACTTACAGATGTTGGAAGGTGTAACGAATGGCTCTGAGCAGTTTCTAAAGGAATAAAAAAATCCAAATATGATGAGAACACGCTGAAATCTGTATTGGGATTTTTTGGGTATGCTGCTTGCATTTTGCAGTAGATGATTACAACAGGGACAGATATTTTGTGTGTGTGTGTGTGTGTGTGTGTGTGTGTGTGTGTGTGTGTGTGTGTGTGTTGTGCACATGCAGCAATATAGAGCACCCTTCCATAAATTCAATGTGCCTGATTGGCTCTGAAAATAAAAGCCTTTCTCTTGAGTCCCGAGTGGATTTGGATGCACTTGACACACAATCAAATGTGGAATATAAAGTAATGTCCTGCAGAAAAAGACAGGGCTTTTTTCTAAAGGAAATAATTTACACTTTTTCAGTCCACTCTCCAGCCGGTTGCTTTCATGTCATTTAGATGAGTGGTTAATAAGGCAGAACGTTAAGAGGATTATGATCCAGTTGGGTCATAGCAATAAGTGGTGGGGGTGGGGGTTTGTTTAATCTAAGGAGGTAGGAGGGCGGAGTGGGTGGTGAGATGCAGAGTTGAGAGGGGGTAGGTGACACATTGTGCCTAGCTGGTTGGCTAGTACAATGCTGGCCAGGAGGAGAGCTCCAGAGCTTCACAGGAGAGCATTGACAAATCTCATTTTGTTAGAACTAAGCATTCCAATAGGCCTGACTCCTACAATAGGTAAAAGCTCCATCACTTTCATTCGAGCTTGAACGGATTTTTTTCTTCCTAAAGACTCTATCTCTGTCCCTTTTTACTCCTCGGTATTAATGAAGACCCTAAAAGTGGGCCAATGGTTGATGTGTTAAATATGTTAATAAACCAATAGGAGACTCAGAACCTGGCTCCAAATCTCAGCCCTGGCCTTTGAAGATTTTGGAGTCTGATTTGCTGACAATTCTGAGATAGAATTTAAGTAAAAAAGCTTTTGATAAATTCAGAGTTGTTACACTGTTATGGTTGTCTTGAGAGGCTTGAGATTGGGATGGGATATATATGGGATACTTTCTTAGAGGAAGGACTTGAATAGATAGAGTTGTCTTTACCTGGGAATCATCCTCTTGATGTCTCCTTAAAGAAACTTTGAGGACAGAAAGGACCCGAGGTTGCCGGGTCCTGAAAGAGTGAGGGTAACTTGACGAGAGCTAGCTTCATAATCTACGAGCCTTGCCAAAACAGACAGGGATCCTACCACTGCTGGCTTGCTGCCAGTGGCTGGTGTCCTTCGATGTCTTCTCTAGGTGTGAAGAACCCATTTTCAACAATCTCCCCGGATCAAGCATGTTCGGTTTTCTCTCCGCCAAGAAGACACAAACCTTCTTCACTCCCTCATTCCACCCCCACCCTCCACTATCCCTACAACACAACCTCACACTCCACCCCTTGACTCACATTGCCCAGCGCCAGGCTTCTTAAATGCATCTTTAATTCAGCAACTTTGAAGTGGCACTCCAGCAAATGCGCTCAATCAATTATAAAGGAAATAATCTCCTTATGATATTAGAGATTTTTAAAGTCTAAGAAATACCGGGAGATTAGGGAGCCCAAATCAGTTTTAGCGGTATCTTAAGTGACAGCAGGAGAATCATTGGTAGGAGCGGGTAG
>OMLC01035865.1:0-11451 GCA_900302585.1 Regalecus glesne
CTCCCCCCTGTGTGGAGCCGCAGACGGCGACAGGACGGAGCGGGTAGGGAGCAGTACAACTTGTCATCTGACCGACAGGACCTTACAGACATACTTGTTGTTTTTTTTACCTCCTCTCGTTGTCTCTTTATCGCTGCATTTAGCACCTTTATTCACCACATCTACGCGGTGCTTTCAGTGGAGGACATCGGACGCTTTTAATGTCTCAACGCGTTTTGTTTTTTTCTTGATTCGCTTCGCGACTAGTTCATGATAAGTCCTCGACGCTTATTCTTCTCAACTTCGGAGCGTCGCTGTGAGCGCAGCCCCGTCCTCCCAGCAGGATCAGCGGTCTCCGTGTGTTTTGTTATGGACACGATTCGTCACGCGGACTGACCTCCCGCCCCACCTTCCCGCGTCCACACACATACATCTGTCAGCCGGGTTTTGGGCTCTTAAAGGGGAATATAACCACAATCTGTGACCCGCAACCCGTAACGGAATACTTGTGTGAAAATGAAACGACGTGGGATCCAGCAAACAACTGACAACAAGTAAAAGGTAAAGTTGCATTTGACATCGATTCAAATGTGCAGAAATGACTGTCGGTTGTTATGCCTTGGTATTGATTATGGAGCCTCATGAAGGGTATTACACTGTAATTGATTGGTCTCTCTGTCTCTCACAAAACACAAATATAGTTATTCAGCATACTTGTCTTCTTCTCCAGGTGTTCCAGCCAGTTTTTTTCCAAGATCGCATTCGCACCAGAGGTTTCGTACTACAACCCTATCTGACCAAGGATGTCCAGGCAGCTCTCTCAGCTCTTGACCCCTGACCTTCCAGCTGGCGCGAGCCCACAGTTTGGGATTTGTTCTCAGCCCGGAGGCCCCCTCACGGGTGGGAACCTCAACTCCATGACAGGTCTTAAGTCCCTCCTGCAGCATCCCATGAAGGGGGATCAGCGAGTTAAAACTCCATGTGATGTGAAAGGTGAATATTTCTACATGTCTCAACATCTTTCCAATTTAGCACCTTTAATATAGTGGCTTGCTGTAGTGTTGTTGATGTCGTGCCTGACGTTCTTGTCGTTCTTGTTGTGCTGACAAGACTGTTGTCACCTGAGCAGTTCAATATCCGGTGTTGTTTACTTCAGATCTCTGTATCTGACGGCGACAGCGTCCTGCACCTTCACCCTAAATTCCATTCACTTCTATTTTCCTGCAATGTTGCGATCATGAATATTACTGCGAAAATTGCAACTTCAACAAATAACATTGATGCAGTGCCACTATATCTGCTCTGCCCATTTTATGGCACCAAAGGGACATCCTGTACTAATGTTTGTACATTTGCATTTCTTTATGATGCTGTCATGACCCTGACACACGCCTCCACACGTGTTCAAATTCCTGCCAAGTCTTCAGATTTTGGTCCAGATTATTATTGTGTGACGACACGATTTGGTGTTGCAGTTATACCATGAAATCATTTGTTGTAAAAGCCTGATGTACAAAACATGGACTTATCGATTGTCAGATATGGACAAAATGCAATATCACCATACTTTGGATCTGATAGCCCAATATCAACATCATGGCAATATTGTAGTGATGAATACCGGGGGTTTCATAAGATATATGGATGCAAGAGGTTTTTGATACACAGTCATTACTACTGTGGATATGGTGAGTAGGAAGGTAGAAGCCATAGTTGAACTGCTACAACAGACTGGCAAGTTCAGAAGATGTCAGTACTTTACTGTCATGCATAAACCAAGAACAGATGAAACTTATTCCACATCACAATGTTTTGATAGCCAGAATCTCTCAACGATATCTGGTCTGATATCAGTATAGTATCAATATATTGTCCAGCCCTGGTTCATAGACTTACATTATGATAACAACCAAATCTTTTCAGCTCATGCTTCATGCTGCTCTTCCACCACCATCTGTTCCCTCTGTGTTTGTGTGTGTGCGGTGTGTATGCATGTGTGAAAGAGAGAGGGAGATAGGGGGAGTGGGGGGGGGGTGAAAGAGAGAGGGAATGGAATGGAAGATGGATGGAAAGATGGGTTTTGCAGAACTGCGTCTAATTGATAATCCCACCAGCCCACTCAGTTCAGTACAAATTTGGAGGGTCTATGTCAGTTAGTGTTCCCAACAAACCCAGTGACAAAGATATGCAAATTAAAAAGGAGCTAAAAGACAAACAAAAAAACTTCTCTGTGTACTGGAACCAGTTGACATAGACAACTTAGATCAATTCATCATCCTCTTCCTCCACCTACTCCTCCTCATCATCATAATCTTTTGATAATCATATCCCCTCTTATCTCTAGCAGACAAAGACAGATCTCTGGACATGGATGAGGACTCATTGGGTGTGTGCTCCATGAGAAATGGAAGTGGACTAAGCAACAGCAACAACAACAACAACAATAACAACAACAATAACAACAGCAGTAATAACTGTGGAGGAACCAATGGGAATGGTGGTGGAGGCTTCAACCAATTCCTTGGGTCTCTCCTGTGGGATCGGACCTTGCCTGCAGACGGGGGCTTGTTCCAGCTGCAATACATGGACTTGGAAGAGTTTCTGACAGATAATGGCATGGCAAGTGTCCACAACAACAACTCCAGCTCGGCTCAGATCCCCTCACAGAGCTCCCAGTCGGCTATGCCCAACCAGAGCTCTCAGTGCCCACCGTCCTCACCTCCACCCTGCTCATCGTCCTCCTCCTCCTCATCATCCTCCTCCTCTTCCTCCTCCTCCTCCTCCTCCTCCTCTTCCTCCCCTTCACTCATTGGCTTGGAAGTGGCACAGCCGCAGAGCTTGCTGGGAGGAGCTGACTGTCTACATGGTGAGTTTGCTTGCACGCGACTGGATAGAGGCACACCAAAACTAGTCTAGATTGTTTGATAATTTACCATTCTTTGAATTTCCTCGCTGGGTGTCCATCCTGGACATAATGTCCATATCATGCAGAACGATTCTCCTAAGAGTTCAGAGCTGGGTAGACTTTTATTGCCTCTAGACCCAATAGAAGTTGAGGAGACCAACTCTATAATATTGGACATACATAACAGGATTGTACAGTGTCCTCTTTAGAATATTTCCATGGGGTAGTGATTCAGCATTTTAGCAACCCCCTCCACTTCTTTCAGTTCAGAATAAACACCATGGTGATCAAGCATTTTTCTGTCCTGTGGAGTCAAACAGAAGGTAGAAGGCAAAGTCACCGAGGGGCTAAATGCAAAGTCAACCTGACAGATAGTATTTAGGAATGATGGGCGAACAATGCCTGGAATTTGCTTTTCATAACAAACCACAGTGCAGGTTAAAAAGAAGCAGGCTCTTTCATGCATGTCTGCAGAGCATATGATAAAGAACAAGTCAGGGGGGTGACAAGAATGGAGGAGGGGGATATAAAGAAAAGAAAGAGATCCGCAGATTTCTGATGAGTCAACTTCATAGCTGTGAGAAAAAGAGGCTTGGTTTAGTTTGGCATGTGATTCGTGTACACACAGTGCACAGCACAATCGCTGTTCACCTCCAGCCAATTACTGCCATGCAGCAGGGTCAACAGCTCTGAGCTAGCGGAGAGGAGTGTGTGTGTGGAGTATTTGTGGCTGCGTGTCTTTAAACCTCTCCACCACCTCACACTGTACAGCCATGTGCACGCGTCGCAACACGTGCAGAGGCCGTGAGTACTGGAGCGAGAGAACTAGAGGCAGGGCCAGCAGACACAGGGGGAGGAGCAGGGAGGGGGGAGGAAGAGGAAGAGGTTCCCTGACTTCAAACGGGACATCTGATTGGAGAGATTAGAGAGAGGGGAAATTATTATGCTGGAGAAACGTGAAATATGGAAAATCAGGACTTCTCACCTTATTTAATCCTGAGCTCTTCATAAGAGGAGGGTGTCTATACACTGCTAGGCTGCTTTGGCTTTGCATGACACAGGGTCTTTTTTGGTGACTGGAATTCCCTTATGTAAACCCGGTAGGGATAGTTTAAAGCTTATATTTATATCATTAATAGTGTGTTTACATTGAAGAAAAGTGTTAATTTCCAGGGTGGTGCCCTTCTTATCTCACTATAAAGGTCCACCATGGTTAGCGTTTGCAAACACATGCAATCAAATTTTTCTAAACCAGAAACCTGTATTGTGGAGCCAATAATATAAACATGTGTTTTGTTAAGATGAGAGCTTGGAGCTATTCACAAATGAGAAGAGTGAATTCCTGGATATGATTATATTTTTCTAGATGGATACATAAATAGAGGGACAGACAGACAGACAGACAGACAGACAGACAGACAGACAGACAGACAGAAAGACAGACAGACAGATAGAGAGATAGAGAGATAGATCCCCCTTTATAGGGACAGTGCATATAATGAACATTTACGATATCAATATGCCAGATTTAGCCACCAAGTTCATTTTCATCGGTTATCCCAAGCAGTTAGGGGGGTTCAGTATCTTGTTCAAGGGCATGTCGACTCGCTTTCTGAAGGAACCGGAGATCAAACCACCAATCTTTTGATTGCTAGATGAGAACCCTACCACCTGAACTATGCCATCCCTTAAATAAAGAGGCAATATAGAATATTTGATCATTTTAACTGGGATTATGGTATGGAGACAATACATCTGAATGCAGATGTTGTTGTTCTCTCTGTTCTTAATACAGGGCATAATCCCATGCGACTTAATGTATTTGAAAGGATATTGATTCCGGTACAGTATCCAAAATCAGTGTCCAATTGTCCATGAGTTTGAGCGTTGATTGTGAAGCACAGTGTGTGTTTATATATATCCAGGGGGGATGAAGGAAGAGTCGAGGGGCGCCTGTGATCTGAGAGGAAAGGAGAGTTGAATTCTTAGGTGTCTTCAGGCCCTAACTGGGGCTGGGCTGGTGGGCTGAGGTGTATCCCTATACTGGCCCCACTCAAAGAACTAGTTTAAAGGGGAGGGCTGGAAAGTTACATAACATTTCTCCTTTTAGATTTTTCTATAAGCTTTTCCATCCTGGATATTTGAAGTTCTCCACAGGCACTTTTCCATGATATGGAGATGTTGATAATAAATAGAAACCGTGCACATTTGTAAAGGATTCCTGCACCACAGGAACAGAAAGGGTGTTTTTTCCCTGTTTCCTCTGTAGAGCAAAGGAAAGACAGAGATTTCTTTTTGGAAAGATTTTGAGTCAGAGAATAGGTTGAAGAGTTTTTCATAAGTCCCCTATATTTTTTTTCTATGACTGAACCCATAGGTTGGAAGATATTATGTCACCTGTGAGTGCTTGAAGGTACTTTTAGGATGTAAATGAGAAATTCAGGGTTTTCCTCCCTATAATAAGGAATTCTTGTATCTAACAACTTTAAGTTCAATATGGAATTATCTTCATCCCAAGTATAATCCTCCTCCTCCCACAGTCATACACACATAATCTAAAGGTATAGATCCTAGTTTTGCATTAAATCCCATCTAACAAGAATATGGTTTCCACATAGGAGTCCCAAAAGCTATTCCTTATCAAATGGGAGTCTTTGGCCTCACTTGTTTATTCAGAGGGCCTTGAAATGAGGTTTTGAATCACCAGCACATATTCTGAAACCAGTGTCTGCATGAGAGGCCTACTGTTCTCACTGTGCAGCCATCCACCTCCCGTCTAGAACATTTTTTAAATACATGTCCCGTCTGTGCCAGTTTCCATGTTCCATCCTCGCTTAATTGTTCTAGACCAATCTCACCATTGAGAAGCTGAAAAATTCTTTGCTGTTGCCTTTCATTAAGATAAATAAAGGCCTGCCAAGTGTTGTTCTCGCAGAGATGGAAAGTTGCTCGCTGGTGCCACCTGGTGGTCAGTGTAGCTTACTGTTTTGCACTGCTCTCAGGGTGGCCTGTCATCCAGTGATTGAGTCATTGCACACAGTCTATATCAATGTAAATGTCATCAAGTAAAGAGTATATATCTCACACTGATCTTCCATTCAATTCCAGGCAATCAGACGAGTATGAATGACTCCTGCGAGTCGCCCTCTTCCTCCTCCTCGTCTTCCTGTGCACCCATGCTCACGCCCACAGGCAGCGGGCCGGACGTGATGGGGATGTTCGACATGGATTCAACGGACATGGCGCTATCTAGTATCCCTGGCCAGGAGAGCTTCGATCCCAGGAGGCACCGCTTTACAGAGGAGGAGCTCAAGCCACAGCCGATGATCAAGAAGGCACGCAAGATGCTGGTACCTGATGACATGAAGGTCAGTTTTGTAAAATATCTATTTATTATTATCAATAACATTGAAATTGTAGCAACCTTTAATTGTCAACCAAAGGGTTTGAAGAGGAGATATGGTTCTTTATATGCGTTTATATGCAGGGATCAGTTATTTTAGCAGTATTGCTGGAAATATTTCTACTTGGAGATATTTCCAGTTGAATACCCTGTCTGCAGGTATCAGGGATAAATCTAAGTTTTTCAAGACAGATTTTAGGAGATATATTTAATTTATTTTGTGGTTTTTTTTCTATTTAAGATAATAACCTCTAAGACGCACCACTTGTATTACAATGATTATCTGATAGTCTGTCTTCTTAAGACAGGGTGAGCAAGGAACAAATTAGAAATCCTCATACAACCTCGTGCAGACAGTGTTGCTGCTGTTGTTTTTTGGACAACCTGGTTTCCCCACTGCCTTTAAATTAAAAGCACATCTTGACTCTGAAAACGTCCCCTTTATCAAAGAGGAGCTCCCACCAGTCAACACCCGCCTTCTGAGTAGACATACTTTGCATTAACGATGTTGTTTCAATAAGCAGTGAATGATCATAACATGGGATTCAATAATACAGGAATAGTTTAGCACCGATAAAGCCCGCGTCCTAGAAGGGGTAGGAAATATAAGATTCCACCAATAGGAAAAGGAACACGAAATCCTACAGGCAGAAGGTGGGCAGATGTAAAAAAAAACATCTCAACGTACTTCTGAGAATAACAATGACTGTTAGTAGGCCAATTCCATGCATTACTTAAAAGAGATGACACTGGGCAGGCCACTGTAGCTCGGTGGTAGAGCACGCATTGACAAGCCAGATGTTGTGGGTTTGAACTCGCCACAGGGTGTCAGGGGGGGAATCTGGCCTTAATCCCCACAAGCTCCATCTAACTCCATGTCCACCCCACAACATGGGGACTAATCATGACGTGTAAAACAGGTCTCTGATAGTGGAAAATGGCAGGATTGATCAGTCTGCGGTTGCAAATTAAATCATGCAGTATTACACAGTTAGTACATAATGTGTTCTTGTCACTTCAGACAGAGTGTGAATCGACTTCAGATTTAAATATCACAGCACAGAACAATTATGTAAGAAAAGCACCCGTTCCTGCACATCAACGGTTGAAAAAGTGTTTGTTCCTAATTCACTCTGTAGAGGAAAGAAAAGACACGTCTGATGGGAAAAGGTCATCAATAATACAATGATCTGAACAGGAATGATCATTGTATTAGTTCTCTTTTAAGCTGTAACACACTCTTAGCTAGCTAGCTAGCTAGCTAGCTAGCTACCTAATTAAACCACAATAAATAAAACTTGTTTTTGCGTTAGTTCTTCTTTGTACATTACACAATAAGGTAAAATATCAAATATCACCCCCGGAGGTTATTTTTTCTAACTTTTTGTCAACAAAGTTAACTTGCGGATGTCGACTCAGTAGTCCATTTCACCATCAGAGCATTCAGATTCAAGAATCACATACAAGAACTTTATTGTCATCATGCAAGCGCAACAAAATTACAGTTATGTCAGCCTCCAAGACAGAAGAAGAGCTAAGAAACAAAATATCAGCAATGGAAAAATTACAGTCTGAACAATGAATTTGTACAAATGAATGAACAAATGCATAACATTGGCATTGCTCAAGAGCTGTTGTTAACGTCGCTGATGTCTCAGTAAATAACATTAAGACGTCATCAAATAAATGGCCGTGAATGGGTTGAGGCTGCCTGTTTTCTACCACAGCACAATGCGTGGCTTGTGCCCATATGGCATATGCCCATGTTCTGTTTACTAATGCTGCTGTTTCTCACTGCTGGTATTACATAATGATGATCATACACAAGCTAGATTTAGCTTTTTCCCCTCTACGTCTGAGTTTATAATTCCCTTCACTCACATGCGAGCTCATTAAGTATTTCCTCCTAACAATAAGCTAATCTCATCCTCAGACAGCTGGATCTGCAGCTCCAGCTGTATGTGGTCAGATAGAAGATGTGTAGCTCAGCCGAGGTGGTTGCTGCATTTTGATCAAACTCTTTTATCTCCATCTTTTTCTCTGGCAGGATGAGAAGTACTGGTCCAGGAGGTGTAAAAACAACGAAGCAGCAAAGCGTTCCCGTGACGCTCGCCGTCTCAAGGAGAACCAGATATCAGTGCGCGCCGCCTACCTGGAGAGGGAGAACGCTGCTCTCAGACAAGAGGTGGCTGAAATGCGGAAGGAACTTGGCCGCTGTCGCAACATCCTTAGTAAATACGAGAACCGTCTCGCTGACCAGTGATGAATGTGAGGAGCGAAGAGAAGAAGAAGACTAAACCAGACGGATCAAAAGGACTCTCGTTTTTAAGGGTGGGCTGATGGACAGAATTGGGTTGTGATGATGATGGTCGTGGTCCTGATAAGGAGGAGGAGGAGGAGGAGAATGATGATGAATGTATGAGACAAGGAGAAGGGTTTATATATAGATATATATATCGAAGCTCAGGTGTCTTATTTTGTTGAGGTGTTGTCAGTGGGCGCTCCTAAAAGGTGACGGACAGAGGGATTAATCAGAGAGACGGACGACGTGACCTTTAAGGGTTTTGTTATTGGAGATATGTATATTTTTATAATACTAAAGTAAAATTAGCTTGAGAGCAAATTTGGAGATTAATTTTTGTATATTTTCTACGTGACTGGGACATAGAGACACGGAACGCAATGTTAAATATCTTCTCAGTGTAGACTAGTGAGGAGGCGGTATATTGAGGACGCACTCAACCATAGTCGGGTATCTGTTTGTTTTTGTTTTCCTGGACTTGATTGGAGTGAGGACGCAGCGACGGGGGGCTGGACTATTCAGTTGTACATTAGAGAGCAAAATGAGCTTTGAATTGTATAGTTTTTTGTGGATTTTTACTCAAGCACTCGATTTTGTTTCCTTGAGATGTGTTTGTGTCACTGGGAACAGGCATGGTGAGGAGAGAGAAGGATCGATGCCCTGTACAGTCATGCACTAGCCTCACCACTTGTCCTTAGCAAGTGAGAACAGAGAGACAAAAAGGCTTTTACGTTTTACTACACTATTTAATTTACTTGGTGCTTAGGTCCCCTGTAACCCCCCCCCCCACACACACACACAATGATCTATCACCTTATGATTATTCCAAGTTCACGTGGGGTCAGAGTTCATGAGACTGTCATGTGCTTGTCAAGGCCCGGCTCATTTCTAACTCGGTTTCCTTTTTTGGTGTCGAACGCTTTGACTCCACTCCGTCATGCAAAAGGTGTAACGATGGCGCCCTGGGGTGGAGTCGAACCCGCGACGTCTGCCTCATCTCCTGATGTACCCGTGGTCTTACCAGTGAGCTGCCGTACCCCCCCCTCTTAATGGTGTCTGACAGCTCACCTAAAACGGTTGCGTTGCCTCGGGTAACTCAGGCCTCCTTGCTCTCCTCCCCTGAGTTGTTATGTCACCTCCCTCCCCCTGCATCTCTATCTGTGTCTCAACTGATCCATCTCCAGCCGCCCTCACTCTCAACCAGTCTCTGCACAGATTTTTGAAGCTGATGCTTCCCACAGTATCTGTTCCTACGTATGTCTGTATGTTGGTACATAGACTAGTTGGGTCCCAGCGTCCTCAACACACCCTGCCATAATCTCATCACTACGCCAGGAAAGCGCACCTTGATTTTACTGTACTTTACTAGCGACCTTAAGTTCACAAAGCGTCAGTGTTTGTGGATTTAAGTCAAACGTTCAGTCGACATCGGACAGGCCCCTATGTGGCTACGTGTATTCGGTGGAGGTCTGTGAGAAGAAGCAATGGGACGAGTGTTAGCATGCCCGTGAGAGTAAATCCCAGATGAGGTGGGTTCGATGATTCCATTGATTGGAATGATGTTGATTTCTCAGATTTCTGGGATGAATAATAGCCAAAAGTTCCTTATGTTGATCCACAAAGCTTGTTGATATTTTTTGCTTTTCTTTCCATGCAATAGTCCTGACTGTTTACTCTGTCTGTGGCTGTCTCCGTGTGCCTGCAGCTACACGGAGGGCACGGTACATCACCTAGTATGTTCCCTGGCCGAACCAGTGATAGAGTCTTTTTTTTTTATCCCCTCGATGACCATGTTGAATAGCTACCATTACTACTATGATTATTGTTACGATTATGATGATTGTTATCCCTCTTATTGTTGCTGTTCTATATTACTGAATGATTCTCTTTCTTTGGACAAACATGATCCGTTGCACTTTGAAAGATCGCTGATCTCCAAGTGTTCCTCAGAGAGACTGTTCTGCTCAGCGCTCCCGGACGGACTCCGCACGCTAGGCTGCCTGAGGGCAGCCATCTTGGTTTCTCTTTGTGCACCGTGGCCTCCTCAGACCACGGCGGTTCATCAGATACTCTGAAACGAACGTCACACAGACTCATGCGACTTCTCACTACGGACCGTTCTGTTCTCTGGCTTTGTACGGACTATGCACACTATCTACATACTTCTTGTTGGTTTATTTCTGCCTCTCCCCCCTTCTCCCTTCCTGTTTTTACCTCAATCAAAGTGATCGTTCGCTCTCCCGACAGGATGTAGTCTCTAATATCCTCACAGATGTGGTTAATAACTCTTATAGTGACTCTAATTGAATGGTAACTATCCCGCTATGTCAGTGGTGTCCATGTTACCCAGCCCGTTGGGCGCTGGTGTTTTTTGGATGTAGTTCAGATTTCCCGAAAAAAAAACACCAATAAAAAGATTGTTCTCATTCTCTGCTGCTTCTGTCTTCCTTGTGAGGTTTTTGCACAAGTTTGTCAACTGTTGGTTTTTCTTCTTCTTCCACAAATATTTATGGCCACGTGTGTGTTTTAGGACATGTGCGAATGAGCTTTGTGTTTACGCCCCCACCCCAGTCTGAGAGACAGGGGCAGGGGGGTGGGGTCAGAGTGAACAGAGGTTTGCCCTCGGCCCTTATCTAATGCTCATAACAGGCTAATGCATTATGTGGTGCAATGATTGTTGGGGGGCTACTGCATGTTTTGATGGTCTCCTCGTCCACTTGGTGCACATGAAGAAACCCAGCCATGCCTTCTGTTGTATAACAGGGGCTTTGTGCCCCCTCCCAGTGGAAATTCAGGGAATAGTTTTTTGCATTCCCAAAATTAACTGTACTCCTTGTTCAATACAGTCTAGTGGACACAGAT
>OMLC01035867.1:0-17798 GCA_900302585.1 Regalecus glesne
AGAGAGAGAGAGAGAGAGAGAGAGACAGAGACAGAGAGAGAGAGAGAGAGACAGAGACAGAGAGAGAGAGAGAGAGAGAGAGAGAGAGAGAGAGAGAGAGAGAGAGAGAGAGAGAGAGAGAGAGAGAGAGAGAGAGAGAGAGAGAGACAGACACACACAGAGAGAGAGACAGAGAGAGAGACAGAGAGAGAGAGACAGAGAGAGAGAGAGAGAGAGAGACAGAGACAGAGAGAGAGAGAGAGAGAGAGAGAGAGAGAGAGAGAGAGAGAGAGAGAGAGAGAACGTGCTGCCTGTAGAACATCTGTCGACACGTCTGGTCACTTAGCTTTGGTGAGTGGAAGCACTTAAAATAAGAAAGAAGCAGATTAAGCAGGAGAGCAAAAGTAGGTTTAAGCTTGTCTCCTCTCCTGTTTCCTTTTCTCTATCAGTCATTTTCTGTCTCCTAACTACCTCGCTGCACAAACAAACAAGGCACCTTGTCAAGGCTATATAGCATCTCCAAATAACATATGGCATTTGTTTTACCATATCGGGTGCTGGGTGAGTGGAATTTGCTGCACGGAGCAATATGATAATTGTTCTGCTTTTTGAGACAGCTTGTCTCACGCTATATGGCCCAGAGATTGGGTACACACAACCCATCTGTTTCTCCAGGTTGCCGGTAACACAAAAAATGTGACCGGCAAATATGGAGCGACCAAGCCTGCAAACATGTCCAACCTGAACAAATCAGAACAATAGTTCAATCGCTAGGAAAAAAGTGACGTTGGTGAACCCTGCAGCATTCATAGATTCTGCACAACGCTCACATTCTTGAGAGTTTCACACATTCCAAAGCCTTCGGTGAACAATCCCCGAGCTCATGGCTTAACAACCAACAGACATGACTGTTTATCCGGTGCATTGCACGTCCATCTTTAGTTTTATACACTTAGAGTGCCACAGTGGGCAGAGCCAATAACACTCGAATTATTCACATGATGTCAATCATAGAGTCCACTTAAAGAATTGCTCTAAATGAGTGTCAGTCAATAGAGCTGTGACACAAAGCACTGCAAAGATGTTAATTAAAAATCAACTAACTTGGCACTGTGACCCGCAAAATATGGATTCCTCCATTGGGACAAAAGTACAGTCAATAAATGCTTCCAATGCATTTGATCAGGGAGAAGGTAACTGAGACAAGGTCAGCAGCTCAACAGCTCTGGTGCCTCGACAGAACTTATGTAGAACTACCCACTGCGACGCAGCACACAAAAAAGCTTGGCTTTTGATGGATTCAGCTCTGCTCCATCAACACACTATAAAGTGGGGGTGACATATTTGGCCATTTGATCACTATCTCAACACAGATTAGAGGAAGAGATATGCTTTCTGGGGCTAGTGGATGGCAGCGGTGTTTTTTTTTTTCCGGGTGGAGTGTAGAAGGGAGAGGGGCGTGCAGAGGGAATGGTAAAGAGGTAGAGTCAGAAAAAGAATGAGAACAAGGAAAAAAAAATGTGTTCCAACAGGCAAAAGTAAATAACATAGAGAGCCAATGCAAGAGTAAGAGACCGAAAGGTGCTATGATAAGATAGCCCCCGACACCCCCACCCTAAAAAGAAGAAGCTGGAATGAGGTTTATAATGTGATGTTTTGGCTGTTCATAATTAGAGAAGGTCAAAGGTGACTGGCTTTCCTTCCCACCGTTTACATTTTTCTCACAAAATTACGCACTTAGCTGTCCGTCATGTCTGATGACAAGACTTGCTCTCGGGGACTTGTCTACATTGTTGATGCTTGTGTGACTTGCTCTGGGGGACAGGGCGAGAGGGGGGGTCTACACTGTTGATGCTAATGCCACTTCATGTGGCTGTGGAGACCAATGCATTAGCCACATACTCGTCCACAGGTGAGACAAGGGAGTCCAGATGTTGAGGACATGCCAGCAGAGAGCAGGGGTATGGTGACATAACAGTTAGCCTGCTTCGTAGCAAGAAGGCCCTGGGTTCAGATCCTGTACCAGATCATTTCTGTGTGGAGTTGGCACATTCTCTCCATGTCTGTTTGGGTTTCCTCCAGATGCTCTGGTTTCCTCCCCACATAAAAAAGTCTTACAGGGACTGCAGATGGGAAATAGCGGGAAGCTAACGTAAAAAGCTGCACGGGGTTCCTTAAAAAAATACCTCTGGATTCATTAAGCATGTTTTCTGTCCTCCTCTGTTGGTTGGTGTTATATATTTGTTTGGTCACCCTGGCACAAGTGACCTGCCAGGCAGATCTATCAAGTGCCAGAGGATCAAGATGGATGAGGTTTATGTTACAGTGGCTTGGGGGGGTCTTTCGTATAGTCCTTATAGTGTTGCTTTAGTCCACCACTAGTTGACCAGACACATGCACATTGACTTTCTTTCTCACATACACACGCAGCGTGATAGATCAATCTGTTATCAGTCCACCTGTCACCCCCCCTCTACCTGCCCCTTTTACCCTGGTGCAGAGCTTAATTAGTAAATTTGGAGGTGCTGTAGAAAAAAGTGCTCCCGTGACAGAGGCAGCCAAAACATCTGAGAGCCCTATCCTGGTCACAAAGCACGCTGATGATCAGGCAACACACAAATGCCCGATGCACAGCAGTGGGGCTTACAGGAATGCTGAACGTAAGCTAGTTAACTGGACTGTTGAGCGGAAATTTTTGTCTTGACTGAATGTATTGATGTGATTGGCTATTATTGCTATATTATCTGTAATTGACATCAGAGATTTTGAGGAGAGGGACAACTTTTTGTGTGTGTGTGTCTGTGTGTGTGTATAGGGGTTTTTCCTTTTTTTTGTTTCCTTTGATGGACGACTCATTGATGTGATTAGATATTATCACTTGTGAATAGTAAGGACAACTTTAAAAAAAACCAAATCAACACAAGAGGTGCCGGATCCACCTAAATGGGTCACGGAGCGCAAGCAGTTCAAAACTGAGAGGTCCTGTGCTGAAGCTAGCTGGAGCTAGCTTCAGCACAAATTAAGCACTGCCCTGATGCAATGACAATCAACCCCCTTTTCCTTCATCTCACTGCTACGGAGCCGTGGTGGGTCAGTGGGCAGGGCACATACCCGGGATCCCGACACGTAGTTCAGTAAATCTGTGGCATTCATTGTAAAGTGCTTTGAGTGGTCGTTAGGCATGAAAAGTGCTATATTAGAACAAGTACATTCACCACTACTGACACACACCCATACACAGACACAGAGATTGTTCCGGACAGCATCCTTGCCTTCATATGGTGCTCTGTCAGGGTAAGGCACATCACTATGGTCCCTCATTGCTTGTCGTGGACCACTCGTCTCTCCCAGGGTGACACATATCGGTGGAGACGGGTAAAAAGAGAGAGTGAGAGTGAGAAGGGGAGAGTGGTTTAGGTGAGGATGTAGGGTGGAACAGTCAATTCGCTCCGTACATTTCTTCCCCGTGGCCTGCAAGCCATATTGATCCAGGGCTCAGAATGATGGAGTCACACAACGATGCCAAACACTCGAAGCTTGTCTTTATCCTCATTGCCATGCGTTGCTGTTGAGGACAAGATGGTAAGCCCTCTTTGACAGACAGCTCATTAACTAACGCGGACCACAATGTCAACACCACCTTATGCCGATGTGACCGGTTGGCAGCTTTCCTCAGCCAAGAGATGCCAGTTTGAAGATATCTCAACAACCCCACTTGTTGTCATCAGCCCTGTGGACCTCCGGATTATAGTTGTCATTTGTGGGGGTCTTGGACTCGGTTTGTCTATCGGTCATATACCACTTGTCTGAAGTCAGGTTACAGAGTCATGCTGGAGTCACTGGGTGAAAGACAGGGAGAACACCCCGGACAGGTCACCATTCCATGTCAGGCCTTGAGGAGGTCGGGGTTCAATTGTCTTGCTCAAGGGCACATTGACAGGCTTTCTGCAGGGCCTGGGGTTGGAACGACTAATCGGGAAATTACTACATGACCGTGTTTTTACCAGTCATTCTGTTTTCGTTGAGTGATGCAAGTAGAAATTTCGCTTTTCTTTTTACTTGTAAGTGAATTTCACCCACAGCTATGGCTTGGGTATTATTGGTGCAATGGTCGTCATTCAACTCATATTTGATGTAAAATTAACCAACTGTTCTCACAGATGTGTTATATTAGCCGTCAAATTCCCATGTTGTTATTGTTATCTTCTGTAGCCAGGGGCTAAAAGGTGGACAGAATCCACATCGGCAAATAACGACATGTACCAGAGAGTAGATCCTCCAAAGCGAAAAGGGTCTCTATCAGAGATGGTCTTCGTTTATAGGCGATTCTTTTACGACCTTATTCATTTTTACACGGAATGAAACGGAGCCGGGTTCCGAAATCCCTCATCTGAGCATGAACTATAGCTACCCAAGACTAGACGGTCTATTGTGGGTGTCACCGTGCAGAGTTAAGCTTTTGGGGCTGAGCGCTTCGCAGACATGTTGGATTTGGACGGCCTTTTTTTATCGGAGCTTAGAGTTTCAGTCACTTTGCAGTGGCGTGTCAGTTTCATAGAGTCAGGCAGGAGTGAAGCACAGCTTAACTAAGGGCACATACGAAGTGTTGCCAGGGAGAGGATCGCGAGGTCAGACAGGTGAGCTAGATCGGTGTGATCTCACAGGAATGGCTCCAGGGCTGGAGGAAGTATTTGTGAGAACAATGTGCGACAGCAAACAGTAAAACAATGAAAGGAGGCCTTGTTCGTTGGTGGCCGTTCTGCACCGAGGCTCCTCTCACGTACACATGCTTAGGCACCTGGACCATGCAGAGACTTTTGGAGGGGCAGGGGCTCAAAATTTAAAAAAGGGCCTCATAGGACAAAATGTCTTAAGATATTCAAATTTTATTAACATAGTGAATTACAGCGACCCTTATCCAAACAAAGTAATTATCAAACATGTTATTTTTGAAGCGGGTGGCATGACTGAGTGGGTAGAACGGTCACCTGGCGATCAGAAGGTTGCAGGTTCAATCCCCGTTCCTGCAGAGAAGCGTGTCGAGGTATCCTTGAGCAAGACACTGTTCCCCTAACTACTCTGACCTGTGATAGACTGGTGACCTATACAGGGTGTACCCCGCCTTTCGCCCAATGAGAACGGAGATAGGCTCCAGTTCCCCCGCGACCCGATTTCCGATAAGCGTTTGACGACGACGACGGATGGATGGACTATTTTTGAAACGTTCACGTATAGTTTTATTATTTACTGCAAATTGTATGGTCACTCAAAGGGTCACTTTGGGTATTCAGGGCAAAGGGGCAGGGGCTCAGGCACCCCATATGCACGTGCCTGTTAGTTACATGCTGTTTTACTTGCACACACAGATGGTAAATGGACTCGGTTTTACCGAGCACTTTTCTAGACTAGCAACTACTTAAAACGCTGTACATCATATGTCTCACATTTACTGAGTATGGGGGATTAAGGCCGGATGCCATTTCCTGTGCCCTGTGGTGTGATTGAACCTGCGATACCTGGCTCAAAGGCAAACGATTGCACAAAACCGCAACAGCGAGCACAAACACATACATATTGACGTTCCTTCTTCCCTACCCCTTATTTCTCCCGTCTTTCCCTTTCACTTCTCTCCCGCTCACACACTTACAAACACATACTTTCCGTGTAAATTTGCAATCAATTTTGTTTGGTGGATGCCTTGAGGGACATGCTCTTATAACGGTAGCCGCTCTGGCCTTTAGAAAAGCGAGAGGAGCGGACTCTTAAGGACTTAGAAACGGAGTCGAATGGAAGTGCAGCAGACAGGCTAAAGGCCAAGCTGAGATGATTGAGGGGAAAACAGCACACACACATAAATCTTTATTTGCATTTTTAAAGCTGCACGTATAAATGTAAGCGTGCACGTGCAGATAGGTGCGATAGGTCTATTTTCGATGCTTATGCCATTTTTGAATCATTAAACATGCATAAATACACACATGCAGATAAACATAGTGTTTCCTCAATTGAATGAAGACAAACACCCGTGCGCGCATGCACACACACACACACACACACATACACAGAGCTTTGTGCTCTGAGGTATTTACCAGCGTAAAGGCTTTTAGCTGCTGATGAGCATTTGCCCCCTGATGGGTTTGGACTGTGTGAAGACCCACTGTTGAGATCTGTGGGGGTTCCTGCCACGTGGACATATAGGAACACTCACAAACATGCCCAGTCTCACAGGTTAAAGGCTTCTATTTTTTCCCTCCCTGTTTTATTGAGATTTGACATGTGCCTTTCCCTTGTTTTCTTACCACTGAACAATCCCTTCAGTTGTTGGGAGGGTTTCAGCTAAATATATTTCCGCCAGTATACATACTTAAACCACCTTTGCTGCTTCTAATTTTTTTAAAACCTTTTTTTATTTTTATTTTATTTTTAGAGGACACAAATGCTTATTATAAAATTTATTATTGCTCATTTTTGGAAAAAATTGATTGAATCTCATGATCCTAGCTTTTTAAAGGGCCAATGTGTAAAAGTATTATTTCGCCTGCGGCTCATCACCTGATTTGCATTTTGGCCTGTGGCCATCTGTGTAAAAACAGTTTGGAAGCATTTTCACCACACACCATCAAATATACAAACTCACACACACAAACACACACACACACATGTGATCAAATGCATTTACACAAAGCTTAATATGTCCTGAGTACTGCTGGAGCGGGAGCTGGGAACTCCCTTTTTGGATCTTGCACTTCCCTCATCTCTCTCAAATTCTGTAAATACATTTTGAGCAATATTCAATGGTATCTCTTCTATGATTCTTTTATTTCCCAGTAAAGTTATAACCGTAAACTGCTTGCTTGCCTGTATATTTTGAATTCATTTTAAATCTACAAAATGAGTGATGAAAAAGAGGGAGAGAGACATCAGGTCACTCTGCGATGCCTGGAGCATGGGATTTTCTTGGCAAAAAGACTGCGGTCTGACTTAGGATACTCTCAGCAACAAGGAGGAAAGGATTAAAATGGACAAAAGATTTTTATAGCGTTTTATTGCCACACGAGCAAGGCCAGTGGAATTTTTTAATCTGCATTTAACCCATCCTAAAATATAGGAACAGTGGGCATGAGTGCACGCAGCTCTTGGGGAGCATTTAGGCTTTCAGTGTCTTGCTGAAGGACAGTAGACAAGCTGTCTATTGGGAACAGGCATTCAAATGACCAGCCTCTGATTACTAGATGAACACTCTTCCTCTTGAGCTAGTTTCTTGAATTCCTTCAGATCAGCGGGTCGAGTCAGACCCGTAGCAAATAAAAGTTGTTTCAGCTTTTCCTGCAGTGTGCTGGTAGGTTTTCTTTAATCCTCCACAGTGATAAAAACACAGAAGTTAAAAGATAAACATGATAGAATAGGAAATATTATGTTTAGCGGGAATAGATAGATTGAGATGGGGGATAATTGCACTGCATAACAAATAGCCACAAACTTTTCCATTTCTCCTGCGACATCATTTCCACTTTCTGTAAGCTAAATAGAGCTAGGCTCACTAGTCATTATGCTAGCGGCATGTGTGGACCTTCACACATTTGGTTGTCTCTCTACATTACCACTTGAGAACTGATAACAGGCTGAGAGGATGAGACAGAGTGTTAGCATTGTTAGGCAGATAGCAGTGCCCCGTATGCTTGCAGATGGGCTATGTGAAATAGCTTGCCGTGAGATCTTGGTCAGGGCCTTTATTAACAAACTGCAACCCCTTTCTACGCACACACACGGACACACACATGTCTCATATCAGTGCCAATATGGCCAACACACCCACTTATAAAAGGCACTCTCATAACACACTATATGCACTCCTCGATCGACTCCAACAAAGAAACTGATCTTCAATAACCATAGCACACGCCACTGTGCACTGTAGCAGCTATTGCAGCATCACCATCAAATCTTCTCGTTATGTCACTGAGCAAACAGATTTCACATGTACACCACATGTCACAAAATCAACTAGAGGAGTGCTCTCAGTAGAGTTCAGATCTCTGCCAGGCATATCTCCCCCCTCTCTGGTGCTCAGACTTGGTGACAACCCCCCCCCTTTTTTCCACCTACCAGGAGAATGGGCCCTCATTAAAAGACTAAAGCTCTTTAGCGATCATCATTTTCGTGATATAGAATGAACGATGGAGAATGGCTGTCATTCATTCTAAACCAATAAAACAACAGTAAGAAAACGTAGCTCAGCCATAGGAACTGTTTTATGGTAGCTACTGAGGGGATTTCCAGCTGTGTCTTTGGGGTCACTGGTAGTTCCACACCTCCAACTCCCGTCATGATTTCAGTTAAACAAACATGTTGGCGAGGTGAATAAAACAAATTCGTTTTGGCTCATCCAGTGTTGCTTCAGTACTTCCGTGCTGAGATCAGCGGTGAATTTTATGCTGGTTTGTGAAATATGGTCGATCTCTCGTTTGCTTTCAAGACTCCTACCAAACACACAGCGGGCTCGGTCACGGCCCGATCTGAATGAAATGCACCAACGCATGGGATGACAAGGGGCAGCATTGGCCGAGCGAGCTAAATATTGAATGAAGGTAATAGCATTAGCATGAATACATTTTTTTCGAAGGAGCTTAATCACCACAACTAATAATTTATTGACCATGCAGTTATAACAGTGCACAAATAAAATTTAGCTTGATAGGTTCAGTAGTCTGTGAGATTATCCACTGACACACACACACACTCTCTCTCTCTCGCACACACACACACACACACGACTAAATACCCCTCCCCTCCAAGCTACTGCCTGGCGAGGATAAATCAAGCTCCCCCAGTTGACTTAGTGTTCACCAAGTGGTCAGCCAGGCAGTCACACAACATCACCAGATTCAGTAAAGTATAGCCACATTATTATCAGTACACCACATTTAATTAGAAAAAGGTACACATCTACCTGGAGTTTGAGTCCCACCTCCCTTAAAAGAACCTGTCATTCGCTAGGAATGTTGTAGCCATTGTGTTCAGTTCGCTCACAACCATCAAAGGCTCAAGCTTGAAACTGATGACTACACCAGGGGATAGCACGGACATATTGCAGGGCTCTGGAGCGTTCTGTCACTACACATCAACATTTGATTGGCTGATGATACGGTCACTCAAAGTTCTAATCAGTTTGTAGCTTAGGGCTTCAAGGAAAAGCTAATACCACTAGTACTAGTACCAGGAACTGGGACACATTTAGATGATACGAGAAATCCCTCCTCAGCTCCATAAGAAAACCATTTATTGAATCCAGACACATCTCAGGCACACTTCTGCTGAACGAAAATAAAATAAAATGTGATTTTGATTTTACAGGGCCAATAAGATCTGATGGCCCTGGCAGCTCACTATTGGCTCATTATATGTAGGTCTATGCATATTTGCTTTGGCTCCTTGTTAAGGACACCTGGATATCCCTGGAACTGAATTTAAGAATTAATGGGGGGAAACATTGTGCCGCTACGGAACGAGCTAAAATCAAAAAGTGTCTCCACGTTTACACCATTACTGCACATATTTCTACACATATGGAAAGTTTTGCTCGACATTTACACAAAGTGAAAATTCAGTTACGCATTAGCACACATCAGGTTTCTTTTACTTTTTCCCCTCATACCTTTCCATCACCTTCCCAACATCTGTGCCAAGCTAATGGACGATGTCATCTTCACCCAAGAACCAAGAAATCAAATTGGTCTGTTTCTCTCTCTTAACAGAATGGGTGGCATAGCTCAGTGGGTAGAGCGTTCGTCGTAGGTCGTCTGGCTATTGGAAGGTTGCAGGTTTGATCTTTGGTCCTGCACAAAAGCATGTCAAGGTGTCCTTGAGCAAGACAGTGAACTTCTAACTGCTCCCTGAGCGCCATTTGTTGTCCGCTCACTGCTCCTATACAATAGGATGGGTTAAAGTGCAGAGAACTCCAAACCACACCTTGTCGGACTGATGAGAGAATCCATTTATTCATTTTTACGCAATCACCCACACACATCACTCCCAACTGGGCAAGCCGAGGGTGTGTATTTGAGTTTGACCTTAGTGGGGGCATTTAAATGGTCTGCAGGGGCACACTGGAAGCTAAGACCTCTCGCTCTTATGGTAGACGAGTGAGTGCAATTTTATATTTTAACGTTTTGTGATTTTATAATCTTATAATTACGTTGCTACAAGGCTAGGCCTCACCTGCGACCTCTCCTCCTCTGTCTGAACTACTACCTGGCAGGAACGTTTCTCTCACCTGACAAAGTAATACATTGATGCTGGCCATTTGAACAGTGAAGAAAAACAATTATTACATACCTGAGTGTACATCTTATTACTGTTATTGTTGACTCTAAAGGGTCACGGTAGATCAGTGGTGGAGTGCATTCTCCGGGAACTGTCAAGCCAGAGGCAGCGGGTTCAAACCCAAGAAGGGCATCAAGAAGGGCCTCTGACCTTAATCCCCGGAGCTCCATCTAAGTCCACGTCCACCCCAACAATCTGGGGAATAATCATGACATAATATGGACCTCTCTCAATGTTGACATTATATATTAGCAATTGAGAAAATACATACATTAAGAAGAAGTCACCGGGTGAGTGACGAAACGTTTCTAAATAAACTTTGGATCCAGCTGAACAGATTCACCTCTTTTTGTGATACATACATTAAGGGAACCACATTTTGACTTGATGTAAAGTAACTCCTAATATACAGCCTTCTGTTTATGGCTGCCATCCTGATCACATCACCAAATTAATCTAAATGTCAACCACACACACATACGCACCATCACATAGAGACACCTGGAGGGGCGTGATTGGAAGAAACGGCCTCCCTGATCTTAACCCAAGCGGTGCTTTAATACTGGACTTCTGTCCTCGTCATGGATTGTCCATAACAAACACCATGTTTGACCATAAGGATGGTCATATGTGTACATGGTACCAGAGCACCTTGAGCTAAAGGTTTAACAATTTGGTTATCTTATCATCTGAGTTAAGGCCACATGTCTTGGACACACAGGTGAAGAGAGGAGCGGAGCTGTCAGCTGATCACCATCTGGTGGTGAGTTGAGACCAGAGATAGTTGCAAAGTACAAACAGGCCCGAAGGACGGCAGCCTCAGCTGTGATGGAGGCAAAGCAGCGAGTGTGGGAGGAGTTCGGGGAAGCCATGGAGAAGGACTTTAGGTCAGCACCAAAGTGCTCCTGGAAAACCGTCCGGCACCTCAGGAGGTGACAACAGGGAACCGTCCAAGCTGTTTATAGTAAGGATGGGACGCTGTTGAGCTCAACTGAGGAGGTAATCAGGTGATGGAGGAAGGACTTTGAAGAACTCCTGAACCCAACTAACCCACCCTCTAGGATAGAAGCAGAGCTGGAAGATGAGAAGAGATCAACACCAATTTCCCTGGAGGAGGTCACTGGGTTAATAAAAATCTCCACAATGGAAAAGTCTCAGGGATTGATGAGATCCACCCAGAAATGCTGGAGGCTTTGGGTGTTGAGGGACTGTCATAGATGACATGTTTTTTTTAAAATTTTGCATGAAATTCCAGGGTAGTATCTAAGAAGTGGCAGACAGGGGGGGTGGTCCCAGTGTTCAATAAGGGGGACCAGAGGGTGTGTGGTAATTACAGAGGCATCACATTACTCAGCCTCCCTGTGAAAGTCGACTCTAAGGTGCTGGAATGGAGGGTCCAGCCAATAGTTGAAATACAGATTAAAGAGGAACAATGTGGATTCCGTCATGGTCTGGCACAACAGACCAGCTCTTTATGCTCATAATGATCCTGGAGGAAACCTGGGAGTATGCCCATTCGGTCTAGATGAATTTTGTAGATCTGGAGTCCCCAGGGAGATATTGTGGGAGGTTCTGTGGGAGTATATGATAAGGCGGTCACTACTCAGGGCCATCCGATCTCTGTATGCCCAAAGTGAGAGCTTTGTCCAGGTTCTAGGTAGTAAGTCAGACTCTTTTCCAGTGCGCCTTGTCATCCATTGCTTGATTCATGCACAGGAGCTTGATGCGTAGCTGTAGAGGAGAGTGGTTGCAGGTTGTAGGACCGAGGATTGCATCACTGCTTTTTGCAGATGATGTGGTTCTGATGGGATCATCTGTCTGTAACCTTCAATACTCACTGGATTAGTCCGCAACTGAGTGTGAAGTAGCCGAGATGAGGACCACCACCTCTAAATCTGAGACCATGGTAGTCAGCAGGAAACCAGTGCACTGCCCAATCCGAGCAGGGAATGAGTCCTTATCCCAAGTGATGGAGTTTATGTATCCTGGGGTCTTGTTCTTGAGTTAGGGTAAGAGTGAACATGAGTTGGACCAGAGAACTGGAGCTGCTGGATTAGTGTGACTTGTGCTTCACCAAACCTTTGTGACCAAGAGAGAGCTTAGCCAATAAGCAAAGCCCTCAATCTGCTGGTCAATCTTCCTTCCTACTCTCACCCATGGCCATGAATGTTGGGTCATGACTGAAAGAGCAACAGTTCCGATACGAATGGCTGAATTTGGTTGTCTCAGGAGTGTGTCTGTTGTCTCTCTTAGAGATATGATGAGAAGTTCAGTCATCTGTGAGATATCCAAAGTAGAGCCACTGCTCCTTCAAGTAGAAAGGAGCCAGTTGAGGTGGTTCGGGCATCTAATAAGGATGCCGAATGTCACCTAGCTAATAAGGTGTTCCAGGCACGTCCAGCTAGGGATTATATCTCCACACTGGCCTGGGAACACCTTGAGATCCCCCAGTCAGAGCTGGTTGATGTGGCAAGGGAAAGGAAAGCTTGGAGGTCCTGGTTGAAATCTGCTACCTCTGCCAGTCAGCTCCGGACAGGCAGTTAATGATGGATGGGTGGATGGGTGGATGGATGGATGGATGGATGGATGGATGGCTAAGTAATTCAGTTCATGTAAGCACCATGTTCTTAGCATCTAGCAGTGATCATAGCCTAACTATTGCGATTCCAAGCAAATGGAAGCAAGACTTTTATCAATATAGTCCTCATAGATCTTCTGCTTTCAGCTTATTCCTGCTTCAAAGAGGATGCCACAGCCGATTTTAGAGCCTCCATTGGTAACCCGTTGAGGGCACTGCCACAAAGGTTGTTATTCTTGTCTCAGCCTTAACCGCTCTTTTATGATCCTGTCAATCTGCATAATGATTTTGCTAAACCTTACCCGGGATGCCCTTCCTGACACAACAACTAACCCTATGGATTGGAGCACAGGTAAAACACTGGACGCCATCCCAGTATTTATGGACTTGTGCCCATGCCTCTCTCTATAATATAATCCTCATAGATCAAAACCCCTTGAATATAAAAACGACTGATATAAATCAGTGGAGATATACCAACATTATGTAACACTTTTAATCCTGACAGACTGCAGCTCCCCTGTTTACTCATATTTGTTTATTGGCCAGTCTTGCCCAGCCAACATGGTGGAGACATTTATCTACTATCCAGGGACATATGCTACATCTATGTACATGTCTATGCATCCAGTTGATGGAGCTGATTTATAGCTGAGTATTAGTTAGGACATGTCCCAACCATCCCTCCCAAATTCTATGTCCTTTATGTTAATGACGGCAAGGAAATAAAATGTGAAAGATAATGAATATTACTTCTGCAGCAACCTCCTCCGGGTAGAAAATCTTTTCTCTTTTCTGCACAGCATTAGTGCCCCTCTATAGCTAGCAGAGCTGGTCTGGGGGTGTGATGCCTCTACTTAAAAGGCCTTGGGGGGCGGGGGGTGGGGGTACATGGAAATGTTATATATTCAGCATTTAAACTGGCCAATCTGCTGTAAAGTTGATTTCAACATGAGCGCTGCTCTGTAGTAATGGGCGGTGACCAGTGATTCTGGTCAACCTTCTAGAAACTATCCTGTGTCATCAAAGCATGATGGGTCAAAAAGCAACAGAGTAATGTTTGGAGTAAATTTGGATTAAAACGTGCAAAAATGCCTTAATCTGGCATGCCTGCCCTGTGAGGGAATAGCAGCTAGTCCAAGGCAATTTACCACCTTTTGCCCGATGAGCACTGAGATAAGCTTCACCCTAACGCCACGCCCCGACGTTGGATAAGCAGCTTACGATGGATGGATGGATGGATAGATGGATGGACATACAGCATGCAATAGGCAAGGCTTTGCTATTCAACCCCCCCCCATCTCAATCATCATCAATATGCATCAATATGCAGGGGGCAGCATAGCTCAGTGGGTAGAGCGGTTGTCTGGCAATGGGAAGGTTACAGGGTCGATCCCCGGTCCTGCATACAGCATGTTGAGGTGTCCTTGAGCAAGACACTGAACCCCTAACTGCTCCCCGAGCGCCATATGTTGGCAGCTCACTGCTCCTATACAATAGGTTGGGTCAAAAATGCAGAGAAATCCAAACTTCCCCTTGTGGGACTGATAAGGGAATCCCTTTATTTATTTTTTTAGGTTTTAGTCAGTGCCTATGTTTTAGTGTTGAGGCTTCATCTATGAGTTTTTGCCAAATTGGCATCTGTTGCTCTTTTCAGTTAGAAAGAAGAATGTCGTATATGTCCATTACCCTACTAACCCTAACCGTAACCCCTTGACATTAACCTGTGTAATCACACTGCCTCAGTGCTATTAAGTGGTATGGCTTGGTTCCTGTATTTATTTGTTCTTTTCTTATCGTACATTCCACCTTTGATATTGTCCTGTTCCAAAATGTCTCAAGAGTGAAGAATTCAGGCAGAGTAGGCGCTTAGGGGAATTGAACTGGTTCACCCTCTCTTGTTCATCAAATCGTGATGCGACGTGCAGCTCGGTTTACCATCAAAGGCAGACACAGATGATGTAAGTGACTTGGTTAGCATTTCTCGGTTTTGTCATGTCGGGCCCTCATTGTGGCTCAGAATGACTGCAGGGAATGACAGTGACTCAACGCCAAGGAATTTAATATCAGTTGTGCTGCTGTGTTCTCTAATTCAGTATCTTTAAAGACACCCCTGGAGATCCCCAGATGAAATTAATAAACTGAATGAGTCGATCGATAAGACATAAAAATCACCTTGTTCAGTTTTGATACACTTCTATGAGCACATAAGTGTCTAAGCAAGACATGGCGTGTAATGATCCTCTCATGTCACCATCTGTTCATGCCATCTGACATGGCTGAGGTTCTGACACAAAGCCTTATTCTTCTCAGACGCTTCATTGCACAGCATTGAAATATCATATTCTGAATGCACAGTCAACCTCAAAATTATTATAAGTGCCGGAGGTGACACTGTGCTTTTGGGTGTGTGTTTTTTTTTTTCTATCAGATAAAGGAAAGATGCATTCGAAACGTCTCACGTATCCAGAAATCAGCTATTCCCTGCTACCTCATTGCACAGCCTGTTTGGTTTCAGTCACAGTGACTATTGTGGGCACGAGGGTGATGCAATTGGTTTTTAAAAGCCTGGTTTGGTGTCCGTATTTGACCTACTTACATAAAAGGGCGACAAACCTGTGGATACCGCTTTCATGTCTGTGCATGCACTTTGAAGGTGTATGTTGAATAGTGCCTAATTTAGCTCAGTTGCTACATGGATGTCTACCAGGGTCAATAGAAGCTCCTCTCAAAAGTAGGGATGTGCACCTTCACTGAAGCTGATCATTAAGACATTTTACTCATCTGTCTAGTGTTAAACAGTAACTAACATTTTCACAAAGTTCTTGCGAAATCTTTCCATTTAGATTATAGTTGTGAGCTCTGTCGTGTGCATTTCAGTCCCCCGAAAGTGGATATGCATCATCTTCAGCAATGGAAGGAGATTTATACGTGTTGCATAAATATGGTAAATTGACTTTTTTTACATAGTGCTTTATTAGTCTCATGACCACTCAAAGCACTTTATGATGTATGCCTAAAATTCACACACACATTCATACACTGATGGTGGAGGCTGCCATAGAAAGCACCAACATGCTCATTAGCAGGTAGGGGTTCACAGTGTCTTGGTCAGGGATAGTTGGACACGGTCTCTGGAGAGGCAGGGGGGTCAAACTAGTGACCCACGACCACTAGATGACTCACTTTACTGCTTGAGCTATTTCACCTGAAAATAGTCAAAGGGATCTAATTATGAGGATTTTGCATGTATCTCTGAAAATTTTCATTAGGGAAAAAATAGACGAATAAATAAACGTTAGCTACTGACTTCAGTTAAAGAGGCCATTTACATCAAGAGGAAATGACCATCCTTGAACAAAGGGGGTGGGACTAAGATTACATCTGTCATCATTTTACAGTGCTGGATTCCCCAATCCTCGGTGAATAGTTACCACCACAGCCATTGAATGTACAGTTGAAGGCCAACCTGCATATGAGCCCAGCCTTTGTTATTTGGTATAGACTGTACTGATTATGAGAGTGGGGATGCTGCAGTCTGCTCAGACTGAAGATGTCACCTGTTTGAGTGACAAAACATTTCTGAATAAACTTCTGATCTAGTTGAACCAATTCACCTTTTTTGTGATTCCCTTACGTGGATTATTGAGCATGCATAAAGACATCCATCCATCGTCAACCGCTTATCCAAAATCGGGTCACTGGGGAACTGGAGCCTACCTCTGTTCTCATTGGGCGAAAGACGGGGTACACCCTGTATAGGTCAGCAGTCTATCACAGGGTAGAGCAGGTAGGGGAACAGTGTCTTGCTCAAGGACACCTCAACACGTCTCTCTGCAGGACCGGGGATCGAACCTGCAACCTTCCGATCGCCAGGCAACTGCGCTACCCACTGTATCCGCAACTTTCTCATTTGCTATAGTGCAGAAAACAAACTATCCTTTTAACATCACTGGAAGTCACGTACGTAGTCCCAATTCCTAAGGTCACTAAGTGGAACATGTGTTTCTGTAGCTTGGCAACCGATTCCACTTCGGGTGACACATGAGGTGGCGAGTCATACTTGATGGGAATTATCAAAACAGGTTTGACACATTTGACAAATCAGATCCCTTGATTCAGTCTGCCTGCTGTAAAATACACACTGGAGGTATGGTCTCCATTCTACTTTCTATGGGGGCAGCATAGCTCTGTGGGTAGAGCGGTCTTCTGGCAATCAGAAGTTTGCAGGTTTGATCCCTGGTGCTGCACAAAAGCATGTTGAGGTATCCTTGAGCAAGACACTTAACCCCTAACTGCTCCCTGAGCACCATATGGTGGCAGCTCACTGTTCCTATACAATAAGTTGGGTCAAAAATGAAGAGAACTCCAAATTTCCCCTTGTGGGACTGATAAGGGAATTTCTTATTTTATAGCATTGGCTGATATTTTGATAGGGGGGTGACAGACGGCATGTTATTCTCAAATATTTTTCTTTGAAACTCTGAAAATCTCTAACAATGCCCATGTTAGTGTGCATGTGTCTATGTATGCACAAGAATGGGGTGCGTGCATGTTTGTAAATCTCAAATCACACGTTTTCTCTTGATGCACACCACTGCAGTGGCACAGAGGCTGGCTGCACACAAAAGCTTGCTGGCCATGACCTATGCAGACTGAATGTTAACAGAGACTAAGGAATGCTTGCTGCTGGAACAAACTCAAGATGTGCAGACACACACGATCACAGGCATGCTCTGTCATTTTGTTAGAGTAGTGCTCAGAGACAGGGCAAGATAGCTGTTGACTTGTAGTCACTTTGAGAGAGAGAGAGAGAGAGAGAGAGAGAGAGAGAGAGAGAGAGAGAGAGAGAGAGAGAGAGCGAGAGAGCGAGCGAGAGCGAGAGAGAGAGAGAGAGGGGGGGAGAGAGAGAGAGAGA
>OMLC01035868.1:0-11176 GCA_900302585.1 Regalecus glesne
AACAGGAAGGAGGAAGTGGTAGCATGTGTCTCCTCCAAGTCACATGACCACTAGCCCTCACTAGTCCACACATCATGGTCTGGTGGGGAAAGCACAGTGCTTGGCCGTCAGAGGAGAATGAAGCAGAGTACTTTCCCTTCACTTAACCAAGAGGCCTGGACCACCCAGAGGGGGACACTAGTGAACCCAGAATACTTTATCCAACCTAACCTCTATACCCATGTGAGGCTTAGCCAATTATGACCCACTAACTATGGACCTCTGGCTGTGGTTGGAAACGGTGCAGCTGGGATTCAAACGGCTAACTGCACGACGCAGAGATGCGCTGAACATAGGTGTCTTACCCCCCTACACCACCGGAGGCCTATGATACAACAACCTTAATCCTATGTTGTGAAGAGGCATTCAATTTATTCTTGGTCTCCAAGTGCGCTATTTGAGTTTGGGCTCAAACAAAATGGTAAATATTGAGGTCAAGCTGGTCACTTCCACGTCTCTGTTTTAAACGGGTTGATAAAAATCATTAAAAGGATGGTGAGGTTATTTTGTCTCGCCTTGGCTACACGCAATGCCATATTGCCTTTGCAGTGGCTGTGAGCCATGTGCAAGACAACGAAGTATGTTGATGCAATGCAATAAAGTATGCCGATACAATGTAAAAAAATTAGAGCTTCATTTTCTCACCGAGTCACCTAGATACGCTAGGATGAGGTCTCCTCTTTGTGCATGGTTGCTTGTGTGGATTTACTGATTGGACACCAGACACTCTGGGTATATGTTTCTTTTACAGCTTGGGTTCGTTCCAGGTTGCAGTTAATGATTTAACTTCATCCCTTCATGAGAGGATGTTTACTTTAGAATTGTCTGACCGTTCTCTGACTTGCTAAACAGCTGCAGACTTTTGGTAGAGCTGAGGCTTCGTTTAAGCCACCAAGACAATCCAGCACACACTTTGCTTGGTTATTACTTACAAGGTTAGTTCAGTTGTTTGTGTAAAAAAAACAAAAAACATGGCTTCCTTGCATCAAGTCAGACAAATTTGTTGATACCTTACATGTTATTGTTTTTCTAAATACTGTTTAAATTACTATTTGAAATATTACTTAGACTATATTTTAAATAATCTGCACATCTGTTATCCTCCGCCATTGAATATGGATAGCCACATTACAGAAGAAATAGTTAAACTACCATCTAATTTTTATGATTTTTGTGTGTTCTCATTTTTGCAATAGGCTATCAAGTAAGAAGCATTAACAATCTGATTCGGTGAAGCTATAGTTCTCTTCTTTGAGAGGACCTACCACTTATCCCACAGACATCTAGCACTTAAGCTAAGCTAGGCTAAACTTGCCATTCAAATACCTTCAAACTGCACACATAGGCCTAAAATGGCATCCAAGAGGTCTTCTAACTCTTAAGACCCCTGGAAATCAAACTATTCCTTTGAGGTAGAGTCTTGTATTCACTGTTGATATCAACCACTGCTTGAAGATTTGTTGGCTGTTAAGTCCTTTATAGAGGATGCACACTGCATACAGCCAACAATGTGCTGGGACAGTACTACTCTCTCCCTTAATTGAGTAGTAATGTATTTTTAAATCCTCAGTCCATAATCCAAATTGCAGTGCCTCAGTGATGTAGCGTTGGGGAGTGATGGTCACCAAGAGGTTTCTGCAATGGCAGACTGACTTTGTAAGTCTCTTTCAGGATGAACCAATGATTTGCCCCATGACAAAAAAGAGGTGAATTGGTTCAACTGGAACAGAAGTTTATTCCGAAACGTTTCATCACTCAAACAGGTGACTTCTTCTGTCTGAGCTAACAGCAGCATCCCCCCCTTATAAACAGTTCATTGATACCACACAACAACAGGCTGGGTTCTAATGAGAGTTGGGCGATGAACTTAGACGGAGCCTGGGGGATTAAGTTTGGAAGCCCTTCCGGATGTTTGAATCAACAACATTTGGCTTGTCAACTCCCCAAATACGCAAACTACCACTGAGCTCTGGCTCTTGGCCCCCCGTCATACATTTTCTCTACATCCACAAAGACACCATGTGACTCCTGACCTGTTTCTCCATCAACAGTCTCAAAGCAGACATCCTATTTTTGGTGCTCTTTCACGGTATAAAACCATACTGCTCTTCACCAAGCTTCATCTCTGCTCATAGCGTAGCTTCCACTACTCTCCCACACTGTGACTGATCACCTTTATATCTCCAGTTGCTACAGCTCTGCACATCTGCTTCATTCTTGAAAATTGGCACCAGGAGGCCTCTTCTCCACTCCTCAGACGTCCTCTCACTTTGCAAGATTATGTTGAACAATCTAGTTAAAAACTCCCCTGTCATCTCTCCTAAACATCTCCATGCCTCCAGAGGTATGTCGTCTGGCCCATCCCCTTTCCACTCTTCATCCTCTTCAGAGCTGCCCTCACCTCCTCCTTGCCAATCCACTACATTTACTGATTTATTATCTCCATCCACATCATCGACCTTCTCCCTCTTTCATTTTCTTCATTCATCAGCCCCTCGATGTATTCCTCCCACCTTTTCAACAGACTCCTCATTTGTCAGCACTTTTCTATCTCTGTCCTTATTACCCTAACCTGCTGCGAATCCTTCTCAGCTCGGCCCCTCTGCTTAGCCAATTGGTACAAGTTCTTTTATCCTTCCCTGGTCTCTAAACTTTTATACAATGGCCTATATGCATTTTCATTTGTCCTCACCTCCTCTCTCTTCACTCTATGCTGCATCTATTTGTACTCCTGTCTACTTCCTTCATTTCACTGGCTATCCAACTTCATCCATGCCTACCTCTTGCTCTCTACACTTGCTGTACTTCATAATCTTTTCACTGACGATGCCAATTCCAAGTAGGAATTTTTATGTCTTGGCAAATACCTATTGCAGATCGGGTGTATCACTTTTTTGCTGAGCAGTGAAGACTTGGATCATTCTTTTGGGATCAGTTGACTAAATAATTGAGATGGCACGGATTTTGTTTTCCCTATTAAAGTACTGCAGGCTTCCATGGGCCAGTAAATCCAATGGCTTTGCTTTCATGTGTCATGTTAGTCATGAACTTTTGTATTGGAGTTTAGTGTCAGATAACGGCTCTGATGCCAATACTCCATTTTAGCATGGTTTCAACGCGACAAGTGATGCCAGTGTCTGTAACCGTCTGGGGCGGCATAGCTCAGTGGGTAGAGCGGTCGTCTGACAATCGGAAGGTTGCAGGATCGATACCCGGTCCTGCATACAGTATGTTGAGGTGTCCTTGAGCAAGACACTTAACCCCCAACTGCTCCCCGAGCGCCATATGTTGACAGCTTACTACTCCTATACAATAGGTTGGGTCAAAAATGCAGAGAAATCCAAGTTTCCCCTTACGGGACTGATGAGGGAATCATTTACGTATTTATTTATTTATCTGTACATCTTTGGAGTAGCTTTCATCTACTGCAATAAAAAAATGGTCAAAAATTAAATAAAAATCTGCTGACAGGAATGTTTGCAAAGGCCATGTGGAATTATTTTTCACTTTATACCCGTGTATACCTTGAGAAAATTAGACTACTTACATAAGAGGCTTATCGAAATGATGTGAAAATGAATCTAGATAATGTAATTCTGATTTTATGTGAGTGCATGTTGGACTCCTGGGACTCCTTGACATAATGGCATGGATTTCTTTTTGTATGTTAATTCCATTTTTAGGTACTAATCTCAACATTAGTATAGGACTCAAACTATACTTGGAAAATGTAGCTAAAAATAATTTAAAGCTATGAAACTACCATGGCAGTGATCCTATTTTGTTTTACTTCTATTGTCTCAACTTTAGCTTTAAGCTAATATTGGCTTATTGGAATTTGATGAAGTAATGACTCTTCATTTATTTATGTAAATGAATGTATTAAGAGGTAGATAAATTGTGAACATCCTGAGGTAATCTTCAACCATGTTCACCATTTGGGTGATTCTCATGAAACCACCTCTGAGGAATTGACCGACAAAATTACAAATTTAATAAAAATAATCAATTCTATATAAAACTGCATTTTATATTTTATGTGGTACTATTGCTATTTATGTAGTTGAGGTTGTAATTAAATATTATTTTTAACAATTTTTCCATGCCAAATTCATCATTGCAATGCGTCCAATAAGAAACAAAAATAACCAAAACATTTGACCCCCAAAAAAATCGGCCCAAGTTGATGTATACATCAATTAAAAAAACGCTTAAAACGGTACATTCTAACTGATAATATTTGTACTTTGGGTCTTACATTTATGAATTGAAATATTTTTGATTAATATGTGTGTGCAGAGCATGTGGGGTTCATTACCTATGCCCCGTTAACTCCCCTTTTTGTTTAAATAAAGTTGTTGTTTTTACCCGTGATGCACCGTGTGGCCGAAACGATTCAAAATGGCTACAAGGTGAGATGTCCTTTCAAGGTTAAGCTATAGATATGTTAAAGATTATATTTACTTACATCCCAGTGTACTCTACAAATGCTCATTACCCCAATGGGTTATTATTATAACGGTTTTTTGAAGTTATTGATTCAAAATCAATTGAAAGATAACCTTTATAGAGCCAGAATGATAGTGAAAATATTTCTTCAGTAGCATCATGGCTATGCTAACTATTTTGCTAGCTAGTGTTATGGTCATTCATTACGGGAATGGTTTGTATTACTCCAAGTTCTTGAGAATCACTGATTTTAGTGGTGAACACCAAATATTTAGTATTACCTTTTGTCTGCTAAATATTTAAACTGAAACTAAAAGATGAAAACCTAAAACTTGAACGTTATCTCAAATATAAACTAAGATGAAAATAATAAAAATGAAAAGCAAACATTCATGCAATTCATATTACTAGTTTTGAGAGATATAGAAATATAGATTGATGACATCATAATGTCAAGCCAGAATCCCAGCTACTGCAGATCAAAGTATTACTAGAAAATAGGATATCACAGAAAGGTGTTTTAGGGCCACATTGACTTGAATTATATTCCATTTCATTTCCCGATAGTCTATCTAGCAGAGTTACAAATCTATTTCATACAAAACTACCCTGTAAGAGATAGTGGAGGGGTTATCCACAAACATGGATAGCATACATATGGATTTTACTTTCCCCTAGTCTAGGATTAAATGTCATAATCAGTGATTTCTGTGGTGTTGCACCTCCATTTTTCATTCAATTTCCCCATGGTGTATATAACGAACAGAAACATACAAGAGGTTAGTGGAAATTATTTGTTTAATTTAATTTCTTTTGAGTAGATAACTGCTTTGCTCTATTATTGCGCTATTGTAATGGGCAAGAGTTTAGTTAAGGAATTTACTGTTTGCATTCTACAGCTACTTTATGCAGGATTTTATACAGTATGGCACAAAAGGGTTGAAATAAAAGGTAGAAGATACCAGTCACTTCTACCATCACAGCTCTTTAGCAGAAGAGATGAGCCTTAAAGGAAGATGATAGGGAGTAACCAAGTGCGCGCGTGCACACAAACACACACACACACAGCACAGTCACCCATTCGGGAGAGTAAGAAGGGGCTTCAAGCCATGACTTGTGGTGTAATGTGCTGCAGCCATCCATCGCCAAGGAGATGTTCAGAGAAAGAAGGGGGGGGTCTGCTGTAGAATGCTGTGTCACTAGAGCTCTCTGCATAGACTCCCTCTCCTGGCACACCCTCCCTCCCTCCTTTTCCCCAAACCGCTTTGCGTACCGCACCAGATCAACCCCTTCTAAGTCTTTGTGGTACAGTTCAGTCCAGTCAGATTAAACAATGTGCTTTAGTAAATCTCACTGGATGGCATCCAGCGTGGCATAATAAGGATAGCTCAGCAATGGCATGTGGTGACTGCTGTGTTTTTGTATACATGTATTTGAAATCAAGACCTTTCCATACAAATGTCGTAGGAGGAGGTACCTCTCTGGTATTTGGAGACATCCTCTGGTTGCCGATGGCACATTGTGTGCTGAACCACCTGGTTGCTTAGGGAGTACCATGCTTCTGAGGAGATCTCGGTGAAGGGTGAACAGGGAAGAAGGGGGGGGGGACCAGGGGTAGCATGTGAATGTGTGAGAGGGAGGGGATGCGCATGCAGAGGGTGGAGCTTAGCATCAGGCAAATCTCTCTGTCTCCCTGTCTCATTCTCTGCTCTCTCCTCTTCACTCATGGCCTCCTTAGCCATTAGCATGATTTGAGACGACTCCTCTGCAGCAGTTTTCCTGATTCTGGTCTGCCACCACCACCTCTCCCCTACAGACATGGAAGACTTGTGCACTTGTACGTAGATTGATGGACTACCCTCTTCTGCAAGAGACTAACACGCTCTGTTTTTGTTTCCCTCTCTGAGGGTGGTGGAGGCTGGGGTGGGGGGTGGAGAAGGTGGTTTGTGGGATCGTGAATGAGAGCTGGCACTAGTGTGCTTTCCCTGACCACCGTCTGGGGTGAAGGGTGGAAGGACAAGGAGGTAGTGGTGGTGGGGTTGTGGTACTGAGAAGAATCGTTATGCCGACCCCTCGTGCTCCAGTCGTGCTGCTGCCTCGTAGGCTGTCTGTTTATCAGACACAGACCTGCCTCTCCTCACCATGAGCCTCGCAGGAAGGGTCTCCTGCTCCATGCTCAACTGCTTTGTAAGTCAGTCTTTTAATATTGGGCTTTCTGATGTCTCTCTTGCCTTTTTGTGGCCTTGTGCATCCTGTACAAGGTGTGTTTTGAAAGTGCTACTCTCATTGTCTCCTGCTTGTATTCTTGCCTGCCAATCGGTATGGGAATGAGGGAGGGGCTGCCATTGGACACATGTGAGCTCTGCAGTTATTAAGTAACCTGTGTTGGCCCTATATAGTGTAGAAGTAATTTAATTTTCAGCTTTTTCTTATGCTTGAGACAATGTAAGTTAGTTTATTGCCCAAGCTGTAATTTCAGCATTCTGTACTATTGAGTGCACTGAGCCACATGAATGGCCAGGGAGGGAGAAGACATAACGGTTAAGATCAAGGAACATGTGCGTAGTTGAAAAGGCCCACACCGTGTAGTCCCTGGCGGAGCCTCTTATTGATAAATGTTATTTGGTTCAGTAGAGGACCTTGTGTCTACCAAAGTTGTGCTTACTCAATGTAAAGGGGCTTGATACAGAACCAGTCACTAATATGCAGTAAATGTTGGGCTGTGTGTGTTTAATGTGTGACGGAATGGTGAAGACTGCAGATTAATAAGGAACAAGAGAGTGATCACAGCCTCAGGTCCACATTTCAAACTCAGACGTTTCGGCTATACATCCTAATTTGTACCCACATCTACTTTTTAGTGTAAAGGACACTTGCACTGACCTTGCATATCAGATATGTGTCACACTGTCCTCAGATAGCCCACCATCCAGATGTGCAAAAATAACTGTCAAATAAATGTTAAGGTCAAGCAAGTTAGCACATTTTATAGTTGGCTACTTCATTCTGTTAAACAATCAAAAATATTAATGTCCGTTGAACCATGTTCTGAATGAGGTAAATACATTTTTGAATTTTAATTGCAAAAAAATTTACTTTATGGGGTACAATTTGTCTGAAGTTGGCAAAAAAAACTTTATGGGATACATTTATGAATAAGGCTTGATGAGGAAACCGTGCCACAAATAAGGTGTGGAAATGTGATAAATTCTAATTATACTTGCAAAAGTCCCATAATATTGTCATGTAATTCTTTGATATGTGGAGCCAATGAGTTCAGGACAGCCTCAATGTGGTTTGGAGCACCAAAACAAGCTGAAATTAATTGACCACATCAACATCAGTCGACATTAAAATCCCCCCGCATATATATATAGATATAGATATATATATATATAGATATAGCTTTCTTTAAACAAGTTTTTTTGGGGTATTTCCGCCTCTATTCTTTAGGGAAGTTGAGAAAGAGACAGGAATGGGAGGGGGCAGAGAGAGGGGATGAAATGCAGCAAAGGGACCAGGTTGGATTCAAACCTGGGCCACTGCGGTAAGGACTTGACTTTATGTGGTACATGCTCTACCAGGTGAGCCACTGGGGTGCCCCCGTCAAAGATTTTCAATAACAATATGTATACCTTTGTGGGTATTTGTTCATATTTGCCTGCAGGCAAATTCCTTATTACGTCTCCTCAGTGTGAAGGACAAGTAAGTGAAGGATTTGTTGTATCAAGGGTTCATTTTCATAACATTTGAAACATCAGTGGTGTTTATAAAAGACTATCCTGAAAGCTTTGGTCATAAAATGCATTGTACCCGAATGCAAGGCAATTTTTTTGCATAGCACATTTCAATAACAAGGCAATTCCTTTTATATAACTCTTAACAGGCACTAAGGAATATTTAATGTAATGAGAAGACATTTAAAACAAATAAAAAGTAAAAGTCGCAGTGTAATATAAGATGATAATCAAAAGCTTCACATTTTATTTATTCTTAGCAGCTGCAAACAGGAAAGTCTTGTCTGAAAGCCAAGAACTAAACAAAAACTACAAAGAAAATAGTTGATTTCTAACATTTTGAATTTAGAAATGACGATGAAACAAATCTGAATATGGCCTTAATCCCCCACGTCCCATGTAAGTTCATGTGCACCCCCACACTGTGGGGGCTAATCATGACATAAAGAAGATAGTCTCATAATGCAAATCTGACAAAGAAAAGGGCTCCTGGAATAACTCGGTGTGTGCGTATGTGTGTTGTAGATAAATGTAAGACCAGTTTCTTTCTTTGAACATTGACAATGAGAAAGCCGCAAATGAGCCTTTTTATAGAAGAGACTGCATCTGCTTTACATCATCAAAAAAACATTCAGTGAGCATTTTGCAGGTGATTTCTCCATACTAGTGGTACTCATTATGTGGCTCCAGATCCCCATGCAGCTCTTGATGCTTTGTTTGGTGGCTCATATACACGCACTGATAATAATAAGAGTATAGTTAGGAGCGGGGTAACTCAGTTGGTAGAGCAGTCGTCTGGCAATTGGAAGGTGGCAGATTTGATTCCCTGTCCTGTAAAGGACGTGTTGAGGTGTTCTTAAGCAAGACACTGAAGCCCTAAATGCTCCCCAAGGGGCCCTATGGTGGCAGCTCACTAACCCTATACAATATAGGATGCGTTCAAATGGAGAGAATTGCATATTTCCCGTTGTGGGACTGATGAGGGAATCTAAAAATGAAAAATAAAAATTGCCAGCATACAGAGATACATTAAACGATGTTGGCCGTGTGGGATCATGGGTAGATGTATAGCCTCAGTGTGTAGCTTTGCATCCGTGTACGTTTTCGCAAGTTTAGCATATAAAGTAACTGAGCAGCAAGAAAAACGTGGTGAGATCAGTCTTCATCGCCAAGGAATCATCCAAGGACGCTTATGAGATCTCATAGACTTTGGCTAGGCATAATTTGGAAATGAAAGTGTTTTAGAAGAACAAGACCACCACTCTCTTCATACCCGACAGAGAACGTATTCACTTTCCCAATCTAAGAGCCTGCACAACTGCTCACCCTGACCTACTGCAACACTTTGACTATGATGAATTTGTAGGCATTTGAGAGGAAATAGGAAATGAATTTGAATTGGGATGTCATAATGTAGGGTATAGGGAGCTTTTCAGTTTCACTGGGAACACTTTTAATGTGCCATTGTTGAGCCTTACACCTGCTCTGATAAACCTTTGTCCAGACCTTTCTGTAATTTATTTATTTATTTGTTCAATGCAGCGTGAGATACTTGAGCCGCAGGTCAACCATGTACGGCAAACTGAGCTCAGCTCAGGCATTGCTCATTTCTGGAGCATGACCCCAGCCTCAGATGATCCACATGTAAAGCTTTGTGTGCAGGAAGTAATGAGCTTTTCTGTGAGCACTTGCTCATGAGGGGCAATATGATCTATGATGAGCATTGTCAAAAGAAAATATAGGAGTAGGCTTACATATGTCCATCTTGATTGTTTGACTTGGATTGAAACCACTAACTTCATGTTTTGCATGGAGAAAGTCAGGGGACAGCTAAACCTAAAGCTTCCGCCAATTGATACAGCCCTGAGCAGTCCAATTTTACACATCACGATTAGTCCCCTTCTGTAGGGTTGGACAGGGATTAAGATGAAGTGTGGAGGATTGAGGCTGGATAACCTTTCTGATGCCCCGTGGTGGGTTTGAACCTGCAGCATTTGGCTTGTCAATTCGTGCACTCTGCCAAAGGGCTACCATGGCTTCCATATATCCTGTTAATATCTTCAGCTGCTCCCACCAGGGGTCACCACAGCAGATCACCATCTCTTCCTGTCCTCTACATCTTCCTCTGTTACACCAGCCACCTGCATGTCCTCCCTCACCACATCATAAACCTCCTCTTTGGTCTTCCTCTTCTCCTCTTGCCTGGCAGCTCCATATTCAGCATCCTTCTCCCAGTATACCAGCATCTCTCCTCCACACATGTCCAGACCATCTCAGTCTGGTCTCTCTGGCTTTGTCTCCAAACCCTCAAACCTGAGCTGTTCCTCTAATATACTGGTTCCTGATCTGGTCCTTCTTCATCACTCATGTCTACATCACATATTGCCACCTCTGCCTCCTGTCTTTTTGCCAGTGCCACTGTCTCCACACCAGACGACATTGCTGGTTTCACCACCATCTTCGAAACCTTCCCTTTCCCTCTTGTTGGTACTCTTCTATCACAAGTCCCCTTTGATATTCTTCTCCACCCTGCCTGCACTCTTCTTCATCTCTTGTCCGTACTCCCCATTACTTTGGACAGTGTACCCCAAGTATTTTATCACGCACACCTCCCTCATCTCTACTCCTTGCATCCTCACCATTCCTCTGTCTCTCTCCACTCATCCACACATATGTATTCTGTTTTGCTCTTCCTGACTCTCATTCCTCTTCTCTCCAGTGCAGACCACCACCTCTCCAGACTCCACCTCCTCCCTACTCTCACTACAGATCACAATGTCCTCCACCAACATCATAGTCCACAGAGACTCCTGCCTGATCTCCTCCATCAACCTGTTCATCACCACTGAGAACCAGAAAGGTCTCCGAGCTGATCCTTGATGTGACCCCACCTCCACCTTGACCCCTCCATCACTCCTACCACACCCCTCACCACTACTGCCCTCATACAT
>OMLC01035870.1:0-20119 GCA_900302585.1 Regalecus glesne
ACATCTATTTGATTATAGAGCAAGTATGTGGTTTGGTGCACTCTCTCCTTAAGTCCAGGTAAGGCCAGAACAGATGTTCCAAGAGGCATGCCACATGGTACTTTTAACGCTATACATTGAATTACAGCCTTTAAAACATCACTCTTGGGTGCACTGAGAGGTCATTCAGTACATCCTTCCCACAATGGGCCGTAACATTCCCCGACTGAGATATTACCTATTATCTATGGTAATATATTTTACTCTGAAGCAAAAAATAACCACCCTGCTTAAATCAGTCACCATGGTCAAAAACATGTATTTTCTTAAATAATGCTCAACACTGAGAGACAGAAAGACTCAAATCAATATAAATTATGTTCTTTCCCTGTGGAGCATGTGTGAGGGTAGTATTCTGGTGATTTTGGGTGGCTTTATAAAACTTTATTTGATAGTGCCCGCTGGCTCAAATGCGAGTTTAGATGGCATTAGCTTGTTCATTTTAATTATCCTCTTATACTTTCTTCTTTAACAAGGCTGACACTAAGCCTGGTGGTAATGCGACAATCATAGGTTTAGGATGGGTTTGGACTTGTTCGGAAAATTAACCAGTCCAGGAAATTTAGAAAATTTGGACTAAGGAAAAAATTTGTTAGTTTTTGAGGTTCCATCCCACTTCCGAAAACAATGTTTTGGAAAAAGGTCTCAGAAAGATTGTCTTGTATGAGAGTATTTTAGTACGGGTTTTATTTAAAAGTAAATCCAAATGCTCTAGCATGTTTATGACAGGCTAGTCACCATGATTTCACTGATGGATACGGCAGTTAATTCGAGACATCTGAAATTGAAAAAACCTACGCTTTCTAAGCAGTATACATTATGCGAGTCTCAATGTCTGAACAGGGTCAACATTGTTGTATATGATGCAGTATTCCCATAATGCGATCCCTAAGAGCTCAGTCAAAATACTACAGCATGTGTAGCTTAACAGCCTTATGTGTTATTGGAGTGACCCCATAGCTGAATGGTTACAGTATATACCACATGGTTGCAAGGACACAGCTGGTGCCAGTTTGATTCCTACCAACAGCCTTTGTTGCATATCACACTGCTGTCTCCCCCCACATTTCCTTTCTGCCCCTTCATTATTGCTTTCTAATAAATGTAAAATAAAAAATCCTGGAGTAAAGTAAATTTTCATATCTATATATATATTCTTCATTGACTATACAGTCCATTGACAGTCTCAACCATAAGAAGAATATAGCAGTTATATTCCAGATGTGATGGTTTGTGATTTTGATAGACATGATACATGGGTTAGCCCAGAATGTAGAAACCCACATTTTTAGTCATCTGTTGTCTAACTATGTGTCAGCTGGTTAGTGATATTTATAATAATAATAATTATCATTAGTATTATTAGTATTATTAATAGATAGTATACGGAGTGTTTTTATATGGCGCTGTTTTAGTCTAGCAACCACTGAAAGGACTTTATATTGTATTCCTCACATTTACAGGGGCATAGAGGATTAAGCCCGGATGCCCCTTCTCATCTGTATTACCTGATGTGCTATGGCACAAATGTGTTTTTATTGACAGGAAAAGATGCTCTCAGTATTAACACTCCCCTCTGGAGTGAGGTCAGATCATAGCAGGTAGTAATCTGAGGACTGAACAGACACTTTTTCTGACCCCTCTGACTTTTCTTTGCCAACCTTCTCTGTAATTTCTTTGACCTGCAAAGGTTGACTATCTCTGCCCCTCGCTTCAAAGCATAGCATTCACATTAAGGTAATTCTATAAGCTAGGAAAATACAGCTGTCACAATATCATTTGAAGTAAACTCGTTAGAAAGGGTCACATTCCTATTTCACTGTATCGTGCATGTTCAGTCTAGTTGTTCGGTTTAGGCAGTTGGTTGGTTTTCTTAAATCAAAGAGGCAGACTGTTATGCAATCAACCTGTATATGACCAGTTGAGATGCATAAGTAGGTTAGCTTTTGTTGGACATGCACCCAGCAAAAAACATATATTAGTCCGTCTGAATGACCAAACAGCTGGGTATCACACAGGAAAGATGTGAATCCAACCCAAATCCCCCATTAATATGGAAAAGTTGGAGTGAGTACACTTTATATGTATTATGTAACATAGCTTTTTTTAAAGATAAATAAAATTCTGGGCAATTTTTCTATTTGAATTTTGTTTATAACTGGAAGTTTTGCGACATGAAGTAGTGAATGTACAGTTTTCTGCGACAAAGGCTAAGGTGCAGTCATTTGTGTTTAGAGAGAAGAGTAGAGGGGGAGTACATACATCCCTGTGGGGCACCATTGAATTGCAAGCAAGTCAGCATAATGAAAATGGGATATAAAAGACATTACAATGTTGAAGTGTCTGGAGCAACTGACAACATTTAAATATTGTGTTTTTGTATATTTAGACAAAGTGCACCACACATTCAAGATTTGATAAACTAGTGTGTGAGGACTGTTTGAAGTGTTTTGAATCTATCATGTTGCTGCCATTCACTCTACCCGAGTGAATTTTATTAATCTACAATCAAAGTCGGATAATAAAGAATATCTATGACTTTCTTTGCTTTATAACATTACCTCAGCTCATTTAGCACAATTAATGAATCTAGTACATCTTCTGTTGCTTGACCATCAAAGTTACAATTAAGATTGGCATTGCCAACATAGTATCCACTACTGTTCGGCTGGATGCAGCCAAAGACCAATGAATGTGCCTGGCATTTAAGTGGTTGAAAAGCAATTAAGAAAGACCAAAACATTGCAGTGGGGAGATCATAGATTAGCATCACTCAGGTTGCTTTGTGATTTTTGAACGTTTCAATTGGTTCATCTGTTTACCTCCTGGAGTGACTAGAAAATAGTTGCAGCTGTTCCAGTGCTGTCAGGACTTAGAGGGTTTTAGAAGGCTTATCACTGAATAATTCCAACACACCCAATTTATAAATAATGTTCTTGGTTTGATCTCTTCCCGTTTTCTGAAAAGAAAATCAGGAATCGGTCTCAGAAAACTGAATACAGATCTCAAAAAGTGCATAAAAACTATTTAAATGATATTGGGACCTTCACCAATTCTACCCTCTTGGGGTTTGGTCATTACTAGCGAAGATCAATATTTAACAGCGGTGCAGAGCCTTTGTACCCACAAGAGTCTGGTTACAAAACCATAACTTTAACAAATTGAACATATTTAAACTATTCACCCCTAATCCATGCAAGGAGTAGCTTTAGCACTGGAAATCATAAAAAATGCATAGACGCTGATGAATAGAAATATAACAGACCCACACACTTCACATGACTATTTATACTGGGGCCACCATAAAAGAAATCTGATGTACATTATAAGTGTTGCTCTTTACCTTTTAAGAAATATGTGATGAGTTTTGCTTGGGTATAGAACATGCTAGATAACTTGAAGAATGGAAATCAAATTGAATTCTCAATTATTTCAATGTAATGTCACTAATTGATTATGGGGATTAACACGAGTCCATCGCTAGTATTGAAATAGTGGGGTGACTGGATCAGAGGATGTATAAGTCCATTCATCCTGTCTTCATGATGGTGTAACAGTTAGCATTGTTATCTCAGAGCAAGAAAGTCCTGAGTTTGAACTCCAGGCTGTCCCATGTCCTTACTGTGTGGAGTTTTCATTTTTACCACGTGTCTGTTTATCTAGTCAAATCAATTTTATTTGTATAGCCCATTATCACAAATTAACAATTTGCCTCAGTGGACTTTACATTAACACAACAGCTTTGTCCTTAAACCCTCACATCAGAGAAAGTGTAACTCCCTTAAAAACCCCTTTTACAGGGAGAAAAATAGCAAGAAACCACAGGGAGAACAACAAAGGAGGGATCTCTCTCCCAAGACGGACAGCTGTGCAATGGATGATGTGTACACAGAATTAGGCACAATTTACAGCATACAACATGATCAGGATATCAGAATTGCAATTAAATTACAAAGGGTAAAACAGTAATAATAATAACCTCCTTCATAGTGAAGGTACTAATCAATGAATATCTAAAATGCAAACATGCCAAATTAAGCCACTGGGCCAATATTCATCATATGTCAAATGTGGACAGATGGATTAGGATACTTAAAAGAGGTGGGAATAGCAGTAGACGACATCAGTCCAAGCATCATAGTTCAGACCACCACGCTGGCACCGATTACAAATCACTAGGGTTTTTCGAAGTCACATACATAGAAAATGAGGGGGAAAATGGAAACATTTGGGTTTTCAGTACCTTTTGCATCTTGAGTCTATGCACTTGATGTATTTTGCTCTGGATAAGAGCATCTGCTAAATGCCTGTAATGTAATGTAATGGTCTAAAACCTGTAACTGAATCTTTTGTATGTAGTGACAGCCACATTGGTGCTATATTTTCTAAATACCTGATTTTCCAATCAACAAATAAGCTTTGCATTTTGTATACTCCATGTCCTCTATTTCCCAAGTCTCAAGGGTCAAAAAGAATGAAAGTATATACAATCTCATACATGGACAGCTAGATGACATGTTTTGTCACTGGAGCTGAAATATTATACAATCCCTTTATCTTTTTATGCATCTCTTTCTACCTGAAGGTGATTCATAAGAAAAAAGGAAACTGTCTGGTCTTGAGATGAAAGCTGCCATCACTCATCATTCTTAACAGGGCTGCCCACCTGCACCAAATACCACAAAACCAGATAACTAATGAGATATTGTACGGGATTAGCAGAGGGACACTGAAAAACAGTATTTCATCACGGGTCACTGCTGGTTGTCTGGTCCTTTGCCACTGAGGTTTGGTAGTATATGGATTCGGGACAATGGGGATATTATCTTTCTTTCGGATACACTTTCAAATACCAGTGATACCATGTTGATTGAGCTGTTATCAAATACCAAGATCTGTGAGCCGGGAACAGGTGGTAAATGCTTATCACAACTTCAAGGGCTCCCCTTAATATAGCCCGAGTCTTCTGATGCCTATCACATACAACTCTCAACTATATGTTTCATTCTTTTGCAAACATCCCTATTGAACATTGTTCATGTTCAAAAAGCATATTCTTGTCAAAGTCCCATCCCCCCCAAAAAAAATCATATAGATATTACACTATCCATCCATCCATCCATTCTCAACCGCTTATCCAAGGTTGGGTCATGAGGGAACCGGAGCCTATCTCAGTGCTCATTGACCAAAAGGCAGTGAAACACCCTGGAGAAGTCGCCATTCCGTTGCGGGGCACATCACAGCATGTTGATGCCAAATCACAATTCTAATCAGAGGCAATGGAAGTAAAATATCATTATCACCATTTGAACGGACAGTGTAGTAAAAAAAATAATAATTTCATTGTACACAATAGTTCTATGAACTAAAACATTATATAATTTCAATCAATCAGTGCATATGCTTACTCACATTTTATTTATTACTGTATATGTCATTGTATGCCCCATAACCAGACAAACTGTGTAATGTGGAGAAATCATAATAAATCCCAAGTGTAATGCATTTCTATTGATCCCCATCCCCTAGTCACACTTACATGCTACATGGACTCACACAAACACATACACATGCTCAAACACACTCATAAGATCTTATGTAAACTCACTCATAAAATCTTCTCAAGACATGCCTGCTCATGGTCAGTAAATTTTTGGCAGAACCCTGAGATGACATACCAGTGAATAATGGCAGTTTATGACAGAAAGAAATCAGGTCCTCCACCCTTGAGGCTATAAACTATGTACGCTCTATTAAGCAGTGCTTTGAAGTGAGAAGACTATTTGAAACTCTGTGCTGAAGAGAAGTGACAGGCACAACTATGAATTAGTGTGTTCCATACCGCTACTGTGCAGCAGTATTGTGTTATTGTTGCTGGCAAACAGGTTGTGTACATTTATTTTTGCATGAGGAAAGGAAGGGAAATAATTTTCAGAACTCTTGGTGTTATTTTATCTGTCAGTTTCCACTGTACAAGTGTGTACCTTTGGAAACATGAATTAAGTACACTTGATTTATGGAGGACAACAGCATCTGCACCAACAGGTTTATAAATACTGCGCATCTTCTGAATGACAAGCTCTCATCTTGAACAGGAAGTACCAGATATTTGTGTTTCTTGTGCTTGGGAGGTGTTTCTTTACATCAGGGGTAAAATGTTCTTGTCTGAAAGAAGGATCTTCTGTTGTTCTTTTTGAATATATCTTGATTTCTGTGTATTTTGATGAATTGTGACTCATTTATATTCACTAGAAGATTGTCTTCACAGAAGCCAGCTTGTATGATGATTATATTTTGACCTATATAAAGTTCTTCAAATGAAGGATTATCTCAATTGGCCTTGACTGTGTCACACCTGTGGTTACATTGTGGTCACTTTTTAGGGGGTCAGTCTTGTGTTTTCCACTATTAGATGAACAGCTATTTTTCTGTATTTTAGTAATTTCATGCAATGATTTGATTCCTAGACAATACTTCTCTAAATGTAAATACACCCCCCCCACACACACACACAGATGAAGCTTTTGTTGTTGGGCTCACTTGGCAGCTAATGATTGCTTTAAGCATGAAACAGGTTTGAACTGCCCAAGATTGAAAGAAATAACTTGAATTACTGGATTATTTATACACACACACCCAACACAAGAACACATTTTTGGGGCTGATCATATATAACATAATCTAAAAGTTTACTCTGCTGGCATTTTTCTTAGTCACAAATGGAGCAAACAGTATTTCATCAGAATCAGTGGTTGCTCTGGGTGATGGAGAACTAGTGTAAGGCTAAGCTGAACAGTACTGATGTTATAAGCAACATTAGCATGGCTCTGATCTAACAGATGAAAGAGATGTGACGGACCAGCTTCAGACTCATCCAACTGGAGAGGCTCACACAGTCTAGACACCCAGAATTGATCGAGAGTTGCCCCTCTTCACTTTGGGATGGTTACCATGTAGACACTATACTGATCAGCAATTTTCGTCTAACCCTAACCCTTTTTGAGCAAATGTCTTAAAACCAATTTACCTCGGAAATTAAGCCTTAGTTAATGAGCTATTAGACACCTAGGTTTTTTATCGATGGTAAAATTTTACAAAATTGACTTAAAATGTATCAACCCCTGATTTTATCTCGTGACATAGTTGCTACAACATGACTTAAAATAAATGAATAGAATGGTGCAAGTCAGAGCACATTTCAGTGCAAATAGCTCATAGTTGTGTATAGAAGAAGAGAAGTTTTTGCTTTAGAGGAGTGGTTGATTTGTAATCATAAAATCAGTAGTGTACTATTATATTAACTTTACCACAGGCCACTGTTATCATAGAGCACATGCTATCAGCTTTTTCACAATCTCGTACGCTAAAACCCCAAAATACTTCAATAATTTAAAAGCCAAAGTTTCTCTCCAACTGTTTCTCTTCTCTGTTTTTTATCAGCTATTCCTTTTGCTCGGTCACTCTCTTGGGAGAGAGAGTGCTAGGATGGAGAATTTCAATGTGTTTTATTCATTTTCCACCCCCTTCCATCTCCTTGACAGTTTGGATCAAACGGTAGCTTTTCCTCAGCTCCCACTCTCCTAACCTGTCTTGGCCTGAGTTTTCAGACTTGGAAGTTGTTTGTGAAAGAAACAGAATCAACAACATCCCTGAGATGTTTTTGACAAAGTTGACATAAAATAGCTTTTTTTGTCATCTTGGAGGTCAAGGAGACTTCAAGTATAAACTGACTAAACCACAGCTCAGTCCTACTGAGAATAGCTTTGATTTGCTTGCGTATTCTGTGCCACAGCTTCAGAGACTTACAAATTAGCTTGTTCATTTCATGTTGGCATACTTTGCATGCTCAGACTGGCAACATGAAGTTCTCATAGTGATTACACAGAGATCTGTGTGTCTGTCTTGGAGCCAAAGGTCATAGTTGATAAGTAAAAAGAGACTCCAGTGGTGACAACATTACAAGAGACTCCTCATATCCTGTACACCAATTAGCGAGTCAGTTATAGAGAATAATTATTATTCTCTTATCAGTCCCACAAGGGGAAATTTGCAATTTTCTGTATTTGACCCATCCTATTATATAGGAGCAGTGAGCAGCCACCATATGGCACCCGGAGAGTTGTTAGGGGTTCAGTGTCTTGCTCAAGGACACCTTGACATGCTTTCTGCAGGACCGAGGATCAAACCTGCAACCTTTCAATCGCCAGCCAACCACTCTACCTACTGAGCTATGCCGCCATTATTTATGAACAGGCTGTTCATAGATACTTAAAATGTGTTCATGGGTTGGTTTTTAACAGCTCTGTATGAATGTGTGAATAATACTCCACTTCCTAGTGACACGCTGTACCCACATTTCCCTGTCAAAGGACCACCAGTGTCATTCGGCTGTCTGCGATGCAAATGCCCACAGCAGGAAACCAAAATTGGGGGGAGTACCAACAATGGAAATTCGAAGAGTTCATGTCAAATGGTATATGTCACTTAAGTCTGGGTCTGGAGTCACTGGCGAGCGTTTCAACTCTAACCACTAACGATGTTTTAATGTGTCTGAAGAATTCATCTTGAGCAAAGAATTTCTGATGAGTTTTAAGCTGATGGAGGTCATAAGAAATTGCTTGTTGGTTTGCAAATTAGTCCAAGGAGCATGGCCTGGCAATATAGCTGCAGGAATGGCTTTGGGTTGTCAGCGTCAACCAGAGGTGCAAAATTTGATGTAATATGATAGAGGAAATATGGAATTCTCCTGAGCTTTTTTTTTACCCCATCCCACTGATTTTCTTCAGATATCATCATATTTCTGAGTTTAATCTCAATTTATCTTATCGCACTCTACTCTCAGAAGTGGGCTGTGTGCCACTATGCAGACTAAAGTGTCCTGCCCCAGGCTGCTGGGATACCTGCTGAGATAGGTGGGATTGTCTGATCACCTGTTCCTCTTTGCATTTCCTTCAGCTCATTTGGGGGAATCGCAGATTAGCAGCAGGTGGTATTTGTACTCAAGTTGCCACCTCCAATTTGACTCTATTGAGGGTTGTTGAGATGCATGGTTTATGACACCCTAAAGTTACATGCATCCCTTCAGGTTAGTTCTCATGAGAAAAGTGTTTCCACAAAGGTACCCCCCCAATCACAATGATCATTACACAAGTTTCCTACTCTTTTAGTAGTGACAAAAGGGTCTTTTCATCCTTTTCTTATTCAGGAGGGGTCTTACCTGTGCCCTGGAGATATTTGTCAGCATGACACAATGGTGGGTCATTTCCTACCATACAACCTTTGCGAAACAGCCAATAATGGTGAGCTTCATAAAAAGATGACCTGTAAAAAAGTAACTGTTTTAAGGAAGTTCCAAAAACTTTGTAATTCAGAGAAACTTTAATATATAGTATTAATTAAAACATTGAAATCCATTAAATTTTTCTCCATTTCTAAGTTATTTTCTCCATTTGGAATTTGCCCATACTCTGGCGATTCTGTTAAACATGCAATTCACCAGTTAGCCTTTACCACCCGTGTAAAAAATAGGATCCTTACACTCTACTCATGCGATCTAGTATCTTACAAATTTGATCAAATTATATCGCTAAAATGTTCTACAAATAATATTGTTTGTCTGTCCAACAAAAGTATTGCCACACATTGATTCAATATTTTTTCCTTCTGGAGTTGTCTCTAATTTGTCTGTTTGCCACAGTACCAATGTTCATGTGACCCAATGACAAAATTTCAGTGACGGAATGTGAAGACTGGGAAGACTGTCTCCAGCTGTGGTAGCAAGATTCTGGTTACAGTGGGGAAAATAAGTATGCATTTCCCCTCCTGCTGATTTTGTGACTTTGCCCCCTTACAAAGAAATGAATGGTCTACAGTTTTTACGGTATGTTCATCTTAACAGAGAACCATAATCTAGAAAAAATATACCAGAAAATCACAGTATATGAATTTTGAACATTTACCCCTACACAAGACTGGAGTGGGCTGCAAGACCATTGGCAAGCAGCTTGGTGAGAAGGAATCAACTGTTGGTGCAATAATTAGATGAGTTCAGAAAAGGGGTTCGGAGCCAGATGTCAGCATGGTGCATCTGGTAGGAAATCAATTAATTGGGGACCCAAGTCTTCTGGCAACCCTACTTACGACACAACCCTGCAGCCCAATCTATCGTACTTGAACAAGAATAGCATTTAAACCCATACATGCAGACTACAGTGAATTAGCACCCAATTGCTGCGGCCAACCCAGCCACCTTCTTATGTATGAGCTTCAATTAATCTTTATTTAATAGGAAGATATAAATATAATGGTCAGTGCTTTGCATAATTGCATTTCAGTGAGAGAAAGAATAACCGATGATCCTTTCAGCCACATTCATCATTGTACAATGTGAGATTTGTCAGTCAACAAATTATGATAATGTACCACTAACCTTCCCATCATTAACTTTCCCTCAATGATTATCATGGATGACCAGTAGGAGGTTCAGAAAGTGATTAATAATTCAAACATGGAGCCCAAGGCATTAAAAACTAGTGATCCCCTCAAAAGAGATCCAGAGTGAAATGCTTAGCTAGTGCTCTAGTCTGCACTGTAGTTTGTAGTCATCAATCATATGACTTAAACACAGGATGAAAATACCCTCCTCACTGACCTTTCTAGTTTTATTTAATGAGACCTTTTTAAGGCATTCTAACACTTTTCCACAAAGAATTTGAAAATATATCATTATCCTTGAGAGAACAAATACAGATGGATCCGCCCTTGGAAAGGAACCCTGTTTTTGAGTACGTTCCTTATACGGTCCATTTAATGACTTGGCAGCTGTTCGATTGGTTAACATGCATACAGCGTCCTCAAAACGTACCAACCCCACATACCATAGTTACATACATACTTCTGAGGTATTGGTCAAATATCTTTTTCTCATGGTAAGCAAAAGAAGCCCCCTCAGGGTTATGAAGAAAATATATCACAAAATGTGAAAGAGCTGAGTTTTCCAAGAAAACTTGTCTGAAATATATGTAAATTTCATCCAACAGGCCAAAGTTGGCTGTAAATAGCTGTACTGCAAAAAGCAATCTCCAAGACTTTATCAATAGATTAAATCAAGAGATTGCATCATGCTTCAAGGAAGGACTGATGTCCTTACTAGTGGGGGGCTAAATACAGCTGGTGGTTGAGTAGGTTCATTGCAAACATTGTTTGATTAAATCTCCCACCTCATTTACTATGGCATTATAGTTGATCACCAAATAATGTCTAACAGAACAATACAAACAGCAGGCTAGGATTAATGCTCAGGTAAAAAAATGAATTAGATGAATTCGATTGGTTAATATGCATACAGCGATGAATTAGAACATTTATCCATATTACACAATTTCTTGCTGCCCGTCACTGGCTTCCTATAAAATGTTAGATCCAAATTTCAAGATGCTACTGCTAGCTTTTAAAATTCTGAATGGGCTTGCCCCATCATACCCGTCTGATCGCCTTATACCGTACATTCCATCTCGCATTCTCCGCTTTCCAAATACAGGACTCCTCTGTGTGCCAGAGTTAAAAGAAAGTCAGCTGGTGGTAGGGCCTTTTGGTTTCAGCCCACATTCTTGTGGAATAACCTGCCCGCTGACATCAGATAATCATACTGTCTTGATTCTTTTAAATCTCAACTTAAGACTCATCTTTTTGCCTTAACTTACAAATAGTGATTCTACATTATGTGATTCATATTATGTACTGCATGGTGAGTGGGCTTCTGTCTCAATGAGTTTACCAAACATTGTTCTCTGCCGACAACATTATATTGTTACAGCATTAGCTATTGATTGATTTAAGTTATGCCCTCATCTAGTTTCTCTTGCTAAATGAATGTCCCTCAATGTTTCTTTTTTTGTCATTTTCTCTATATTTGACCTCGGGAGACGTGTAATCAGTTCTAGCCTGATATTCCGGACTATGATCCTTGGACTGATATGTCTAGTGCTATACCCCCCTCTTTACAGATCATCGTCCATTCGTCCACATTAGACATGTGATGAATCTTGGCCCGGTGGCCTGATCTGGCCTGTTTGTAGTTTTAGATGTTCATTGATTAGTGATTAGTTCATTTTTCAGTGGCTCAGTGGTAGAGCATGCAGCTTCAAGTGGGGTGTAGTAGGTTTGATCCCACCGTTGGGCGTAAAGAAAAGAGCATCTTGCCATAATACCCTATGCTTGCTAACCTGAGGCATAACAAGCTTTGAATAGTCGCTAGACTAGGAAAGTGCTATATAAAAATAAACCGTTATACCATGGCTTTATTGTGACATGCTGGCAATCTTAGAGTTCAATGCCTGTATCAAAACCTCTGTGCTCTCTAACTTTACTCAGTAACAGTGTTTTGGCTCTTAAGTTTCTCACAGCTGAAGATTTAATCCAAAATCTCTGACTCTGGCTCATACAGCAACTGCATTAGTTATAGCACAGGAAAGGAGGGTTGTTGAAAACTTCCATGGGTACACAATGTTCATCCCTAACGATGGCCTTTACTCTCAGCCCGCCTCCCATGACATCATTCAGTCCCAGTGGGCTCATTTCACACCTGAGCACAACTCATGACAGAGACAGAAAACCAAGGGATCAAATGTGATTGGGGGGAACTCCATTGCAGAAATTAAGCATAAATCCAAACTGTTAAGGATACTAACAGCGATGCTCAGTTCACAAAAAAATGCATCCAATACAGACCTGCTTTACACCTTAGTCTTGGCGCTGTGTCGTCTACAAACTGCAAAGCAACGTAGCCCAAACATGCAGGACCCACAGCCCCTCCAGCACTATGGTAGACAACACAGGTATTTATCGAGGCAAAGGCTTTTTTCCCCCTCAGTACTTAAAAACAAAATGTTACTAAGTCGCCTGTCATCCTCAGATCTTTCATGCAGGTATTTTAGGTATAACTAATGCTTTTTTTCCATACAACATATCTGAGGCAATGTGGGGCAATTATATTCAGGCAAAGCTGAACCCCCCTTCAGGAACATCAAAGTAAACCTTAGGCTAAGGAAACGTGTACGTTCTGCTGAGTGTTGCAAGGTCAATGTTAGGATAACCACGCAAAGTCTTTTCAATCCATTTTAATTGGTCACTTTTACAAGGTATACATGGGTCATGGTGAAGTGTCAAAAGATATGGTCAGACCATCCACCAGTTATTGCTCAATTTCCTCTCACACCTATGTAGACAATCGCAGAGAAGAACCTGAAGCAAAAAGAAAGACATGAGTCAACTCTGGCAGTTACATTTGTTAGTTTGAGTGATGTGAATAAGGAAACCAACAGTTTCAGGGTGGAATTATGTAGCCTCTCATCCTTTTGTGATTAAAAAGGTCCTGCTCCTGTTAGGTGGTGCACGTTTGAGGGTAATGTCATACAGTGATGTGTGATGGACACACCCTCAATACTGGAACTGTAACCATTGGCACTGACATCCTATGAGGTCGTAAAGAGGAAAAAAGGCAAGCATCAGCAGAGCGGGGAAACGGGAATTTTGCAACATGCCTCCTACATAGTTCCATTCAGTGACGTGTGACAAAGGGTGTGCCACATCGTCCTTTGGAAATGTGAAGTAATCTTGTACAGAATCCGCTGAGAATTAGTTGCAATGTTTAGTCTCTACACGCACTCATACAATAAAAATAGATGGCCTGACGTGTCTACCAAAGTACATCATGTTTTAAGGTACTTTTTGTAAGGTGGAGAGACATTATCCTGTTGAGCCCTGGAGTAGTGTCGTCACAGGGTTGATGACCATTTAAATTGGAAAGCTATGATTAACTGTGATTCATGCCCACTGCAGCCACGTAATACCTGCACTTGTGATTTAAAAAAATCGTTGAATCCCACTGCCCAATAAATTGTCACCTCAGCTATCAAATATAACAACAGAGAAAGTTCAATGATGCAGATAGGAGTATAACTAATTTAGAAGAAGAAAGCCACTTTATTTTGTTATTGTACAAGTTACAATAATTTTGCTCCCCACATTTAACCCATACTATTGCATAGGAGCTGTGGGCAACTGTAGCAGCTCCAGTTCTTTTTCCTGTTGCCTTGGTCAGGGGCAAAGGCAGGAGTATTAACCCCAACAAGCATGTCTTTATGATGGTGGAAGGAAATCAGAATACCTGGAGGAAACCCACACAGACACAGGGAGAACATGTAAACAAAGAGGACCTGGGACTCAAACCCGGGACCTTCTTACTGTGAGAGAATACTGCTAACCACTAGGCATACTGTGCCATTGTTTGGGACCGTATCAGAGATCCACAGTATGACTCCAGCTCATCACTGCAAACCCAAAGTAAGATGTTGTCACATTGGCTGCTGAAAGCCCCAATTTTTACCACAAGAAGCTTTATAAGCCAAGCTTTGGTTTTATCAAGTTGAGATTCTGTCTTCTCCGTTAAACAAGTGGCTGGGGTGGGTAAAAGAAGAGGCCCTGGGAGAGGAAAGGAGGTGTGTCAATGGTGCAACAAAGGTTGATAGGGACAAGCAGAGAGAGTTTTGTACGGTTAGTTCCCATGCAACATTCTTGATAACCTCTGACACAGCTGTACTTTTAATAGCTTAGTTTGCACAGTTGCATGGAAATGAGGATGCAGCAGAAAGGGTTCAATGAACATTTATAGCTAGTTTAAAGTAGGTCTCCCTACACTGGCCATCCTATTACTAGATATCTTAAAGATGTACCTAATTTGCCTTCACTCATTTGTCCTTAAAAATTAAAAATCAAAGTTGCCTTTGAAAATTAAGACGAGATTCATATTTTCTACACTGACCACATGAAATCATCCCAAGGATAATGCAGTGAAAAATGAAATCTGGATACCAAATATGACTATAAAAGCCAATTTTCTTCTACGTCCCACAGAACAACAATTCTCAAGAAAATCGGACATCAAGATAATTTTATTCAAAGGAGACGGCATAAAAAATGACTTCATTGTTCATTGTCTTCTCACTTTAGTTAAACATGCTTAATTGCATAATTTGACATGCTTTTGCCCCTTTACATATCCAATGCTGGATCATATTTCTATCAATGTATTGTGTTAACAAAACAATGCTAGCCCTGTGCTGAACTCATCTGTTTTGCAAATTATGTCTGCCATCACATTTTGACTCGCAGCAAAGGTAGGGCAGGCCGGGCAAGTTTGAGCAGTTTTCCCAGCAATTGTTTTCATGAAACCAACTTGGCCTCGGTTCTGTCTGCCCCATCCGATCGTCAGAACCGGGATGTCAGCTTGATAGAAAAGGCCATGACCTCATAGTCCTGGAGGAAGACGGGAGGGTAGGAAGTGGGTGTGCACATGGAGGAAGTATTGCTCTCTTACTGACTAGAAGTCCCTTGACATCCTCAGGAAGTATCCCTTGTCCAACACACTGCCAAGTAGCCGCCTCCATAGACAACAACCCAGTGGGAATGAGGGCATGGATCCTTCCTCATATGACTACATGCAACCTCTGCGGTTCTGTGTGAAGCATTTTAAAATAAGTTATTTTCAATGTTTTACGAAGAGCTTCCCATCTATCTACATGCAGTCCAAAGGAATAAAAGATGTCCAAGGATACAATGTTGAAAAAGAATGACAGAAAAACAATGAGTTGTGGTGCACATATGTCATGTCTTAACATGATGTGGAGAAGCCAACATGACAGGCTACCAGTGATAAAGAGATCATGCCGTCAAAACCATCGCCCTAATGAAAGAGCTTCTTAGGGCTGATGGAATATGTCTCCATGGAGTTGGTTTTGTTTGCATGTAGAAAAGTCACAAAAATCAGAAATACAAACTTTATCTATATAGAAACGATAACTTTAAGTAGTTTGGAGGATTTAAAATATTTGTATTACATTTATTATTTTTATTACAGGGGCGGCATAGCTCAGTGGGTAGAGCGGTCGTCTGGCAATCAGAAGGTTGCAGGATTGATCCCCGGTCCTGCATACAGCATGCCGAGGTGTCCTTGAGCAAGACACTTAACCCCTAACTGCTCTCCGAGCGCCATATGTTGGCAGCTCACAGCTCCTATACAATAGGTTGGGACAAAAACGCAATGGGAAATCCAAATTTCCCCTTGAGGGACTGATAAGGGAATCATTCTTCCTTCGACATTTTATCCAAATTGATTGATTGACAGCTACTTAAAAGGGAAATCAAAAGATAAATCCAGTCATAAAAATGAATAACACTAAAAGTAAACACCCTTTTTTCACCCCCACCCACCTGAATTCCCTAAATTGTCTACTGCTGGGTCAGTCTCTTTGATACCCCTCTGGAATATCGACAGGAAGGAGGAAGCCGTAGCATGGGTCTCCTCCAAGTCACATGACCACTAGTCCACACATCATGGTCTGGTGGGGAAAGCACAGTGCTTGGCCGTCAGAGGAGAATGAAGCAGAGTACTTTCCCTTCACTTAACCAAGAGGCCTGGACGACCCAGAGGGGGACACTAGTGAACCCAGAATACTTTATCCAACCTAACCCTTATACCCATGTGAGGCTTAGCCAGTTATGACCCACTAATAATGGACCTCTGGCCGTGGTTGGAAACGATCGAGCTGGGATTCAAACACCCAACTGCATGACGTCGAGATGCACTGAACATAGAGGCCCTAAAAGTAAAGATCCTTGAACATAATGAACTAAACAGGGAAGAGAAAAATACCCAGTATGAATTTAGACAAAATGTGGGCTACCATCAAAGTTAATTACTGGACTCAGCTTTGAGATAGTGTGACAAGCAATGAGGCATTTAACATTGGGGCAGATGTTAATCCTTTGAAAGGGATCCCACTCTTCTCAGGGAACTTCCACTGTCTCTGTGGTTGCTCTGTTGTAATACTTGTAATCCCTCACCCTATGAATAAAACACGCAGTGTGTTAACATCAGTGGTTTTCCCACGATTGTCCATGAAGTTATGCAACAGTAAAGTCCAAGTCAACTGACATTACAGACTTTCATCCATCATTGTTTTACATGGAAAATTTACATAGACATTACAGTTGGCCCACACCTTGTGCTGCACGTTTTTACTTGCAAATTTAAGGACTTTCTTTAAAGTGTTGGTTTTTGTAATTGAGTTTTTCAATTTTGCTAAAAGTCTTGTAGGGATAACCTGAAATCCATTGCAGCACAGTACCTCCCAGAAGGCTTGGCAGTTGGAGTAAGTATGACACATACTAAGCATGATTCATATGCAAACCGCTAAAAGACCAGAATTGTTTATTCTTTCTCTTTCTTTTTTGTCCAAAAAAGCATTTTCTACAAAATGAATTCACCATTTAAACTTTGGTGGATGGATTATTGATTCAAATTTTGCCACTCAACTTTACGATGGCCGCCAAAAGGGAACACAGATGGCCTGCCATAAAGAACAGAGCAGCATTGAGAAGTACAAAAGAGACTGACTTTGTATCCTAGTTTCATCTGTTTAGTTTTTTGTCTTTTTTTCTTCTTGAACATTTCTCCAAGTATAGAATATTTACTTAACACGTTATTTCAACATTGATGTAAGCTAGGTGGAAATGAACTCACCTGTTCCTTGACACACGCACGCACACACACACAAAGTTACGCTCCCCCCACCAATCTCCATGGGACATAGTTTTGTTTATCCAGCTCTGTCAAGTGATGTGTATGGTCTGGGTTCCTTACCCCATTTGATGTGTGAAAAGTGGAAGGAAATCAAAGTCATTTCCTTTGAATGGCCACAGGTTTGGCTACAGTGGGTTGTGGTTCCCGGGGGAAGGAGGGCCGAGACTGGCAGTATAGCAACGTAGAGCCTGCTTAGTTCGTGAAGTGTACAGGGCCCAACAAGCAGCCAAAGACAACAAAGGAAACTCTTGCTCAAACTCACCAACCATAGGCATAGTAAAATGAATATGACTAAAAGGGCTGCAGTAGCTCAGCGGTAGAGTGTACGCCCCAGGTCAGGCATCGCAGGTTTGATCCCATTGCAGTACATCAGGAAAGGGCATCTAGATTTAATCCCCTACACTCATAAAGTGTGAGGCATACAATCTAAAACCCTTTGAGCGATCGTTAGACTAGAAAAGTGCTATACTCCATTTACTCCAGTCCATTTACGCTGTGTGAGCTTTTCTCGACAAGGAATTACATATCTCATTGTAGTGTTGCAGTAGCTCAGTGGTGGAGTGCATGCTTCAAGAACTGACGAGCGTGAGGCAGTGGTTCAAACCCACTGTAGGGTGTCAGGAAGGGTATCCAGTCTTAATCCCCTGAGCTTCATCTAAATCCATGTCCACCCCACAATGTGGGGAGTAAACATGACATGTAAAAATGGGCCTCTCCTGGTGTAGTGAAGGTGTGCTGTTTGATTAAGAACCTTCCGGGCTCTTACATCTCAAATGCATTCCAATCCACACACTAACCAAGTTAGTCACACATAGAGATGTGATTGGTCACTCGGAAAGAAGAGAGACACTTTATTCGACATTTGAGAGGTCCATGTTTTTTAATGATAAATGTGCTCTATGTATTTAACCCATCTTATTGTACGGGAGCAGTGAGCAGCTGTAGTGCCCACAAACCAACTCCAGTTCTTTTTCCTTTTGCTTTGCCCAGGGGCACAGACAGGAATATCAATCCTAACATGCGTATATTTTTGATGGTGAGAAGAAACCCGTGCAGACATAGGAAGAACATGAAGACTCCACACAGAAAAGACCTAGGGTTCAAACCCTGGACCCTCTCGCTGTGAGGCAATAGTGTCTCTAATGGCCTCTGCATGATTTATTGGACATATTTACTCACTGATTTATAGACCATCTCGCTTCCTCATTCACCCACTGGCTCTCACTTGTGCATAGATAAGAAACGTTTCCTCTTAAACACATCCGACTGTTTAATTGTTCAGTAAGTTTTATGATTCTTCCATGTCTTTTTCTATGTCACCTTGATGAGAGGCTTTATAATTTGTTCACAAAAAAGATGAATCGGTTCATCGGTCTGAGCAGACTGAAGATGTCACCTGTGTGAGTGACGATACGTTTCTGAATAACCTTCTGATCCAGTTGAACCAATTCATCTTTTTTGTGATTTCCTTACCTGGATTATTGAGCATGCATAAAGACATTTATAATGGTTCTTTTCCCTAATTTAAATGCTTCTAATTGTAAGGATGTCATCTGCATGCAGTACTCACAGTCAAGCTTTACTAATCTCTTGGCACAGAACAAGCTGTCCACTTCCCAGCTAAATTCAAAATATGACTAAATTTGGAGCCATTAATGCTGCATGTTGTGTTCTGCGGTGTGACATATACGTGTGCCTCTGTGTATCAGTGACTACATGTCATCCATATGTGGCCAATACTGTGTTGGTGTTAATGTGTCCAGACATCAATATTACATACTAAACTTGGCTTTAGATACCTGGCTGTGTATTTGTGAAACAAAGGACACATTGTAATTGACATTAACTTTATTATGTGGCTCACAGTTGGTAGTGGCCTGTTTATGTACTGTAATAGATGTGAAACAGGTTGGAATAACATTTTTGGAATGAAGCACCGTGGCAGCGTGGTGGCACAGTGGTTAGTGTTATTGCTGTTACAGCAAGAAGGTCCTGGGCATGATTATCAGGTCATCCTGGGTCCTTTCTATGTGTAGTTTTCATGTTCTTCCTGTGTCTATGTGGGTTTCCTCCCACCATCTAAAAGATGAACATGTTAGGGTTAATAATCCACCCTGTGCCCCTGAGCAATGCAGTAGCAAAAATAATTGGAGTTGGTCCCAAGGCACTCCAGCTGCTCACTGCTCTTATAGAATATGATGGGTTAAATGTAGAGAACAATTTTCATTGTATGGGTATAATAAAACAAAATAGGGACTATCGCGGCAGGTAAAAACTGACCTTTTTTATATTCAGAGGTTTATTTTTATGTCAGGATTAGTCCCCATGTTGTGTAGATTGACACAGACTTAGATGGAGGTTGGGGAATTAAGGCTGGATGCCCTTTCTCCAGGGTAAGTTCAAACCGGCAGCTTCTGGCAAGTCAGTTCTCAAAGCACA
>OMLC01035872.1:0-34546 GCA_900302585.1 Regalecus glesne
CATGCACATGTCTGCATTTGTCATCCTGTCACCAACAGATTATCAGAACATCCTAGCGGAGTTGCAGTCCCCCGCAGCATTGCACTCTGACCCTCACTTCCTGGAACCTGAACTCCCCGTTACCCCCAATCCCAACCCCGCCCTCCACCATCATCACCACCATTACCCAGATCCACTTCCATTAGCCAGCCCCCACCATCAGCCTCTGCCCTGGAGCCCAGAGATAGAGCCTTGTAGTGGAGAGCCAGATGGCCCCCCAGGGAGTCCCCCAAGACCCTGTGAGCTTTCCCTGTCTACCCCTGTCTTTGTACTCCCTGATCCTATTCCCCCCACTACCAGAAAGCCATACATTGCTCTGAATGATCAGCTACTGCTGAGCGAGGAGGAGGACAACTCTTATCAAGAAGCGGAGGTAAACCACAGGCCCAAGTCCTTCCCTTCACCTGAGAGGTGTGAGTCAGACAAAGACTTGGCTTACCTCACATCTTCCCCTTCAATGTCATCTGTATCATCGGTAACTCCTCTGTCACCTGAGAACACACCAGTGGAGATAGGAGGAGGGCAGCCAGGTCCTCCCCCTGGGCTGTCAGAGGTGGTGAAAAGAGATGATCAGGAGGTGGCTGAAGAGATATTAGAAGCTCTAAACGCAGGTGCAGCAGAGTTGTCAGAGAGACTTGTTGGGGAAGAAGAGAAGCGGGAGTCAGCTGAAAATGGGGAAGGGGGAGATGATGCCGTGGAAGGAAAATGTGAGGAGACGGCAAAAGATGTTCATAAGTTGGCAGAGGAGGATAGCATTGTGGTGGAAAAGAAGACCGAGTCAGCAGAGGAGGGGAAAGATCCGATGCATGAAGAGCATGACATGGAACATGGCAAAACGGGGCCAGGGTGTGGTTCTGAGGGGGTGGGAGAAGTACAGAATGAGAGAGCAGAGCAGCACATCCTAACAGAAAGAGGTTATACGGTTGAAGAACATGATGCTGTGATAAAAGAGACTGGTTCTAACAGTTTTGAGGTGAGGGCTGAGGTGATTGATGAAACTTGGGAGGGAAAGATATATACAGATGGGAGGAATAAGGAAAGGGACTGCCAAGGTAAGACACTGGAGGATGAGGTTAGAGAGTCTCAGTTCACTATCGATAAAGTGCCATGTGGGAATGAAGCTGTTGTGGAAGGGGCAGAGGGGTCAATGAAGGAAAGTGAATCAGACCTGGAACAGGCTGTGTCCAGTCTTTCCCCTCAGCCCTGGGTTGTGGCGCTGGGGGAGCTCCAGCCTAGCGATTCTGGTTCCGATCAGGAAGAGGAGGATGGAAACAGAGGTGAAGGAATGACAGAAGAGGCTTTGAGGTCTCAGTTGGAGGAGGTTAAAAAGGACAGAGGCTCAGAGGAGGAGGAGGAGGAGGAGGACAAGGAGATGACCCAGGCCAGGATTCAGGAGATTCTCAGTCAGGTCAATGAAGTGTGTTCACTTCCAGGTTGGCACAGTCAGTCATCAAGCGTCAACGTGGAGCCACCCACACCACATCGCAGTGTCAGCTCGGACCTGCTGGACAGACAGGAAATCAGGTGAACTCATTTACTGCCTCTTGTTTGTATGAAGCTGTATTTCATCAGAAAAACATCAACATTCACACAATATAGTCAGCAAACAGGATGTGTCCTATTCTAGTCATCCTGCTTTTGGACCTCATTACTGTGCGTCTTTAACACTGTATTGCAGGGCATCTTCTCAGAGTATCTTTATCAGTGTTTTACTTTGCTTTACTTTTGTTTCCATGTGATCTAAATCCTCAAACCCGGTCTCATACTCTGTCTCAGCCAAGAGAACTCCAGCGACTCCGTCACTTCCTCCTCCAGGGGTGAATCAGGGAGGTCCCGGCAGAACGGAGACCAATCACAGCACTCCCCTGCAGATGACTCGAAAAACTCATCCAATAGCAGGACAGAAGAAGGAGCACTGGTGTCAGAGAAGAAAGTCCAGGTAACCTGACTTGCGATTAAAACGATGATACTGTAATACTTGCAGTGTGAATGAAATACACTGAGGGGAAATGTTCTTAAAATGTAGGGATGCCATTATAGATTGTCTCCTCCTATAGCTGTGGTGTCTGCAGTAGAATCCAGCAGAAATCAATTTCATTATTATCCTATCACAGGCACTCGCATGGAGAATTCAGTGCGGCGCGTCCGTTACTTTAATGCAACTATAACTATTGACATTTCATTTTAGATGTAACTTTCCTGACTCAGCCAGCACTGTGGAGCCAAATCAAACCCCCCCGCTCAGGACCCCCCCGAACAACCAATAACTAAAATCCTATTTTCTTCCTTATAAACAAACTCTCTCTCCCGTATATGTGCTCATTTTCCCTCTGACACGCTTGTGATTGTGCGGTGACTTTGTAACACCTATTCTAGCAGCGAGTTAGCATCGATTCCGGCTCAGATGAGGAACAGACTGTAACCACCAGGATCTTCCGGAGACGGGTCATTCTAAAGGTACCCTGCTTAGCCCAATATGGAGGCTGGGCTGGGTGTTGGTTTTGCTGTGGTGGAGTGTGGTTTGGTTGGATTTAGGCTGGTTTAAGCAGGTTTAGTCTGAATGGGTTCAGGCTATAGCCGAGTGTATAACTCTGGAGTGCTTTGTAGTGGTTTTGATTGGCTAATTTGAGCCCTGTTTGTTTACGTGGGTTTCCTTGTGTGGGTGTGCGCGCATAAACAAGTGCATTTCTGTGTAAGCGCACAAAGGTATTTATACATATCCATGTTTGTGCATTAATGTGGGAGATAGAAAGGCTCACATTTTTGATGGACTTGTTGAAGATTAACTCAACATTCAGTCTCTTACTGGTTTGAATATTGTCTTCTCTTGTGGTTGCTTTGCAGTGTGGTGGTGGTGGTGGTGGTGGTGTGAGTTTCCACTGTTGAAGTTTTAATCAGTTATGATTTTCCTGTAGTTATTCCCTAATCACAAACACTTACAGGGAGAACAGGCGAAAAATGTCCCGGGCGAGTCTGTCACTGAGGATCACTTTATTGATGAAGATGGTAACTTCATCACTAGAAAAGTAAAGTATGCCTTTCTTTGGTCCTTCTCTTCACCATTCAGCTGGGGTAGTCCACCTTTTATAAACCCATCACAAAGTCATGTGTTTCTTCTAAACATAGATGTTGAGTCCTACCATTTCACCAAAAATGGTTTTCCTCCTTTTTCCATGTCCTTTTACACGTGACGGCAGGTAATCAGGAAAGTTATCAGGCGTGTAACTTCCCCATCGCCAGCGTACCAGACAGGGGACGTGGGGATTTGGGACAGAGGAGATCCTTGGCCATGTCCCATCCTACAGGAGGAGGAGTCAGAGGTTTGCATTACGACATCTAAAAGGCATCAGGGTTGCCCTGTGAGGATGTTCAAATGCCAAAGCTAGACGGGATGCCTGAAATACCCCGGACCTTCTTTCATATAGAGAAGAAGATGTAGCTTTGAGATTAGAGTTGCTTTTTTTGATGAAGTTGGTACAAAATGTAGGGTTATCCATCATTTGGAGCAATGGGCAGGCTGGAATCTGTCCTGCGTAGATGAGGAAAATGGTAAATAGGCTTTTCTAGTCGAGCGACCACTCGGAGCACTTTACGATGAAAGCCTCACATCTAAATCATTCCACCTTCTCATTAATCGTTTCCATTGAGGTTTTGGATGAAAATGGCATCAAAAATACAACTGTCATCATGTATTCTCCTCCAAAAATAAATGTGATGCATAGATGAAGCCTTTTAGAGAGCCATGCATGTTTGTTTTGTCTTGTTGTGGTCTGCGTCACCATTGTGTACCTAACAAAGAAGGTGCTGACTTTACCCCCCTTCTCTTTGACTGTGTGGTTTTGATAGTCCAAGCTGCTTCCATGCTGGGTGTCCCTGAACTTGTTATGATGAATAGACTCATGTCAAAAACAAGCTTTTTGTCACAACCTTCTTTTCAGCTGCTCTAACATTACCCTTCTACTTCCAGGCATTTAGTTGGTGTGTGGTTTAGGTGCATAGATGTCTCGCTAGCACTAGAGCTAACGCTAACGTTTGCTGTGTTCTGGTGTATTCATGTTTCTGGTTTCAGGTTGCTCCTTCCTGAGGTATGGGGACTGTTGTGTCTTCCTTCATCCCCCATCGGTTTTGCTTGCTGTGGTGGGTTAGAATCTGCTAGCACTCTCTTAGAGGATGGGAATCGTATTAACCATGTCTTTATGTTTCTTGTGTTTTTTTAGCAAGGAGAGGGAAGTAGAAACAGCAGGAGAAGGGAGGACAGACGATCAGGAGAAAAGAAGCTCCACTCATAGGGATGGAGGTGCTCTGCCAGGTAGCTCACTATCCTTCATTAAAACATGTCAGGTATAGTTCTTCCACCTTTGTGACCATACAGCCAAATGACCAAGCACAACTGGGCTGTAGGTCAGAACACACCTCAGCATTATATCATCCCTCTGACACCAACTGTGACGGTCTTTGTCTACAAAATCCACAATACGTGACAGCATTTTAGCATCCCATAAAGGTTGTGAGCCCATTGGTCAGAGGGTTAATCCCTGCTGCTGTTTGTTTGTATGTTGCTTATTCAAAAAGTGCGGCAATCTGTTGAAATCTTTTATGAGCAACTAGTTGTTTTTATTCATTTATTCTATGGAAACCAGTGTCCTGATACACAGGGCATCTCAATGGTTTTGTCATATCATGCCGGAAATATATTGCTGTATTTCTGATATTTAAAAACTGTTATGAAAAACAAAAATGGTATCAGAGTAATCTACGTTTAACTTCTTGCTTTGAGATAGAAGAATTGAAAATCTCAAATACTGACACAATTCCTCAATAACACAGATATTAATATACTCACGTGGGTATCTGGATATGAGGTTAATTTTCCTTTTGAACCACTCTTCAACTGTTCCTTTCACTTTCCAACTGTTTCTGTCAAGATGGTAATTCCTGTCGACTGTTGCATTAAGTGTGATAAATCTGTCCTTTCATTTTGCATATTCCAGATGTTCAGGAACAGTGTTAAATGTTTCCTGGGAACAAAGGTTACAGACGACTGGAAAGCCCATGTGTACGAACCTCAGCCAATGGTGAAGTTGGCAACTTTCCACTTCAAACGCATGGTTTCCAAGCCAGAGGACTTGACCTGTCTGACTTTAGCATGAGCATGAACAACTCATTCCCTACCAATCAAAGGACCTAGGAGGCTCTTGACTCCTGACTGCAGACGTATGGAGGCTGATTCTCCTTCCTGTTTTGTGTGACTCGATAGATACGTGCCATCGGTCCACTGGTGTCGTCAGAGCTTTTCAGGAGCGTCATTTGTTGTGAGAAAAAAAGCGAGAAAAGACTCCGTTCCACTAAAACCACACAGGTGCAACTGCAAATACACACTTCCCTGTGACCAAAGATGGCACAAAAGCTTCATTCATGTGATGAGGGGAAAGGAAAGAATGACACAAAATAACACAAAACAGTCAAATGGGACACTTCTGATCCAACTTCAACACTCGCCTTAGTTTTTTCTTGGACCCATTATTGTCCAATGTAAATTGTTTTCAGGTTGTTTACTCCTTCCTTTTTAAAACTGAAACTAACAAGAAAGTTTTTTTTCTGTATGTAAGATTACAAATATGTAAAATTCTTTAAAAAAAACAAATTAGTTACAGGTTGAAAATGTGCAAAAAAAGCTAAACTTTTCAAGTGCTTTTGAAAATTTGTTGAAATGGTTCCACTTTTAAGGAAAACTCGAGTGTAACTTCACACGTTCTTGTACAATTAATTATTAAAGGAGGTATAATGTTTGTATATGAAAAAGCTGGTTTGATTTTAACAGAGGAAATTTCCAGAAAAATATTCTGCAAATTTCAGTTATTCCCAAAGTGGGAAGGATCTAATCCTGCAAAAAAAAAAGCAGCCTTTCAGAGTATTCATATTTTCATGCATGCAGTTCACATTATTTTAAGTACAATTTTTACAAGTTTGCAAACACTGTATTAAAAGAAAAAACCACACCCCTCTATGTGTATACTCATATAGCCCTACCATCTGCCACTGATTTTGTATTTTAAACTCAGAGAGGACACCATTAAATCATCTATCCCAGCGGGGACGAGGGAACAGTATGCTGGGAAGTGGAGTATGACAAATTCTGCGAGGTTCAGTGTCTTGTCTGTCTGTGTGAACGTGGGCAACAGCTTCGACTACAAGAGAGACATAATCAGAATGTATATGCTAGTAAGCTGGGCTCACTGTAGACATATAACTGTATTTTGTGTGTTGGCTATGAGGTTTAGGAGTCTCTGTACACTGTTAGACAGTAAACATTTTAGCAGTGTGTCCATTTGATTTTCTAAAGGCTGCTGTGGTGTTAATGGAGAAACCTGGGCATTTCATTTTGGATTTATTTCTTTTCGGTGAGGTATTTCCTTACTTAAAGATCCTACTCACAGTAAGAATACATAAAGACATTATTTGATTGTAGCTCTAAATAGCATATTGTATGACAAAACACTGGATGATCAAAGCGATTATTTAAGCGTTAAATAAATTGTGTTTAACTCTGAAACTGTGTGATCTTTTTTAGGCTTGAGAATCTGTATATGCAGTGTCGAGTAGAATTGTTTCCGATAGCTCATTGGCAAAACTATCTTGCATATAGGAATTCTCTTTGTATTGGTTTTGATTAGATGCCCATGTAGTTCAAGTGTGGTGTTCTACTGGTGTGAAGGCTCAGACATAGTGTGCTGATGTTTATGCTGTGGCAAACATGACAACCATGTACAGGACTTCATTTATCTTTCAGCCGAGTGAAGTCGGGTAGGTTGTTGTTTCATATCCCCCGTATCCTAATATGTAAGTCAGGGAGGGGGTCAGGGGATCCTTTGATATGGTTGAACGATCAACTTTTGTCTATTTTCTTTGATATGTGTTTTCATCTGAGCTGATTTTTTTCCCCCAATGTACAATTCCTACTAACAGAGTGAAGCCATTGAAATGTAACAGTTCTAGCACTTTGGTTATTCAAAGCCTTCTTTTAGAAGCTATAGCAGCAATGATGCCACCACAAATGTTTCAGACGTCTTTAAAATACGGATTACAAAAAAAACCCAATAAAAATGCATTGATTTTGCAATAATTTGTTCCTATTGCTTTGTGTCTTATTACACTTTTTGAGAATGAGAAAAACGATGACAAGACGAAATCTATAGTCCCACAGTCCAGATGAATCGAATTTAAATTGAACAAACTGCTGTTCAAATCAGCCCCACCCTAGCTTTTTTCAAGCACTGACATTTTATACTTGAGGTGGGGGGAAATCCATGAATGAGTAATTTATGGAAGGTTGCAGGTTTGGTCCTACAGAAAGCATGTTGAAGTGTACCTGAGCAAAACATTGAACCCCTAACTGCCAAGATGGTGGCTACTTAGTACTCCTATTGGGTGGGTTAAATGGAGAGAATTACAAATGTGTCCCTGTGGGACTGATAAGGGAAAAGTTATTGATATTATTAGAATTATTGGTGTTATGTATGCAACATAATCTGCATAATCTATTACTATGCAACACGACATGTTCCATACTTCACTGCAACTGTTCTTATAATCTACTCATAAATACATTGTTTCTGTTATTCATGCTTTTAATATTTGTCAGATTTTGTTTAATGGCCATGTAGGTCTTCACTACATGGAATTTGACTCCAGTTTCATGGCTGTCACAGTTACCTCACGGAATAACAACATAACACAACAATCTTCATATATATATATACACACACACACACACACACACACAAGGATTGACTATATACAGGGGTAAAACTAGAGGCTTTAACTATTTGTCCTTGCACATACATATAATGGAATTTGTCCTTTACATTTATCTTATCCTATTGTATTGGAGCCGTGACAGGCGGAGCACCCAGGGAGCAGATAGAGGGTTCAGTGTCTTACTCGAGGATGCTTCAACACACTTTCTGTAGAGGCCAGGCTTGGACCCAACAATCCTACAACAGAATGTTGAGCAATAAAAAAATAAGACACAATAAACCACAATGGTGTAAAGAATATATCAGATGTGCTGGAATGAATGCTAGCAGGTTACTTCCATACGTACCTACATTCATACTTGGATCGGCACTCATGCTCATATGTTTACATGATCCACTCACCACATCTCAGTGTTTGCTATCCTAACTTCTTATTCAGCCTCTCTCTGAATTAATTTGCACTTATATTATCTTGCTGCGCATGTTATGTTTAGCTGAGGTCAAGTTACCAGATCGTATCCCTCGTATGTAAACGGATTGCACTGCAGTAGTGGAAAATGACCTGTAGACGTCGCTATTTCAACTTGTGTTAGCAAGGTCACGCATTGTGCCGTTCCCAATTTGCGTTCGCCGCTAAAACGCTGCAGCCGCCGTCGCGTATCCCACTTCACACACTGTGTCGCACCACCATGGCGGACAGTGCAAGCGAGAGCGACACTGACGGAGCAGGGAGCAGCTCGGCCACCCCGATGTCATCCTCCGCCTCGAATTCGGGAAAACCGAGCATAGTCATTTCACAGTTTCGCTTGGAGGAACTGACGAACCGCCTGGCTTCATTGCAACAGGAGAATAAAGTTCTGAAAATTGAGCTGGAGACGTTCAAACTAAAATGTAAAGCCCTGCAGGAGGAGAATCGGGACCTTCGAAAGGCTAGCGTCACCATTGTGAGTCAAGTATGGCTTGAGAAGCTAGGAGCTATCTAGCTAACCCACGCCAGTTTATACATTCACGCACACACATACCCCAGTTTATACATTGGGTTTGCCAGCATTCGTGTCGCTTGTGGATAGTAGCCATCTGGTGTTTGCCATATTGGATGAGTTGCATTTGAGCCTAAATTATATTTGAACTCGCACAATTTCTGGTATGCTATCCAAGCTAGCCTTAGCCTATTGGCTAATCGTGTGAATAGGTTAGCGAGCGAACCCTAGCTTAACGCTGGGGCAGCCGTAGCCAGTGAACTGCTAGCCCGCTAACTGGCTTTGTTTTGTTTTGCGTTGCTAATGTTGACTAGCATTAGCCTGTACGCTAACGTCAAATTTCAGTGCTTTATGTTGGAGTTGTCACCTCTCAAAGTAACATGAAACACTGCCGTTTGCTATGTTGTTAGATGATTAACGGTGGCTGGACGCGTTGTCATTAAGTCATATCCAACAAGGCTTGCATTATTGGTCAATTGCCAATAGTTTAGTTCACCCACTAGCATGGACCAATGCGTCATATGTCCCCATGCTTAATTCATCAGTTTCAGCTACATAAATGATGAAACTGATCTCCTGAATTGGTGGGAGGAATAAAGGCCTAACTTAGTGAGCTAGCATAATGCCAGGCTTAGATATTTGCCTGTCAGCCATACTGCTTTCAGTCCACCCCATCTGAATATATGTGGCTTAGCTAGCTATTCAGTATCTATTGTCCTTCTCGTTGAGCATGAACAAGTGACAAATTCTCCCAGCTTGCAAAAGAGAATTTGGCATTTGTGTCATTGAAATATTGAGGATGCAGAAGTTCAGAATGGCTCTGACAAAGACAACCATCTCTTGTGACACCACAGCCAAAAAAGTAGTTCCACCTTTATTTTTAACAATTTGTTTCACTTCTCCCCTCAGCTGTTAATCTTCTTACTCTTGAAGATATTTCTGAATCATGTTTGGCTGATCAATTTTAACTGCAGCAGATGTTGGGTTCAATAACTAATAATCAGTCTTATTAGACCACATATATATAGGAGGTTGATTTATTGATTGCAGTCCATGTACTTGGACGGCATATACATACAGCGAAAACAAAGACAACAAACTAAACATCAAATTTTAACCACTATGTACAGATGTATAAAAAAGAAAAAATGACATAACAGGAAGACAATAGCGCAGTGGTGCACAGTTCAAAGGAATAAATGTTAAGTTGCTTAACATGTATTCAGTTGATGGACATGAGAGAAAATGCACATATACAGCATACAGTGAGGTTAGTTTTTCAATAATATGTTAAAACTTTCTAATATGTGTTTTTACTTTATGTGCAGAAATTATTCAACTATAGGAAGATTCCAACTGTGGTCAAGTCTGACAAGAATCTGGTCTCTCCCCAATTTTGCTCACTTCCCTATCTGTTTTGCAGCAAGCAAGAGCAGAGCAGGAGGAGGAGTTCATCAGCAACACCTTGTTCAAGAAGATCCAGGCATTGCAAAAGGAGAAAGAGACGTTGGCTGTCAACTATGAAAAGGAGGAAGAATTTCTCACCAATGAACTGTCAAGGAAGCTCATGCAAGTGAGTGAAAGAAACTGAGCTAAATATTTTAAGTCATTGGCAAAAATGAAAAATTGATAATGAAAATGGGAAGACAAATAGAGCATCCTATGACACTTAATACATTTCTGTTGCATTGTGAGACTAATTTTAATTCTCAATATGGAACCAAGGTGTTTTTTTCTGCCCAGTCTTATATTCTGGGACACTAAGATAATTTCTAGTACTCAACTACAGTTTTGTCAGGCTTGTCCAGTGTGAGCCCAGTGTGGGTATTAGTTTTAGTGTAGGTGTTACTTGAGTACTAGTCGGCACATTGTCGTCATCATATATATTTCCTACAGCCTCAAGATTAGAAAAGCCTTACATAGCTTTAATGCACCTACTTGCTATTCTAAATTATTTACTCCCTTCTATTGTTTCTTTGGTCTAGCCTGTCTTCTAAAGTTATATTTTCCCAACAGCACAGCTTAAAGCACCTACATACATACTCACCCTCTCTCAGTTGATGGCTGTTGGCCTGACTAATGGTTTGTTGATGTTTTAAGTGGCAAGAATCTGGCTAGGCCACATGGGCCTCACCAGACCCTGCTTTTGGCCATACAGATGGACTTGTTTAGGCTTCGTTATCTGGCCTGTTCTCTAACATGAAACAGAGCTATGTCTGCCACAGTCCCAAGAGTTGGTGTGACCGACTACCAATGGTGTGTGTGCACATAAGTCTATGCGTTTGCATGCATGTGTTTGCACATGTGTGCCTGTGCCATGCAATGCTGGAGTGAAAACCAAGCAATAGTAACAATTAATTCTTTAGGAGATTTTTGTGTGAACAAGCCTGTATGGAGATCTTTTGTAAACAGTCTTATCTAGCATGCGTCTGTTCATTAGTTTAGGTGATAGTTGCGCTTAAGTTGTCTGAGGTCCAATTGACAAATTGTGATGACCTTTTCTGGGGTGATTTTAACCAACAGCCCTGTGTCAGCACACTATGCACTATAATCTGCCCTCCCCCTCCACCCTTTCAAGCCACACATCCTAAAATATTTTCACCATCTTTTATTGCACTTATTTAGGTCTTGTATTTAAAGAAAAAGTCTGTAAGATTTTCTCTAGCTGTTTTGGTCATATTTATTTTTTCACATGATGAATCGCCACTACTTTGGAGTGTTTGAGTGCTATAGTGATTGTTTCTTGAACATGGTGAAATATCTCTACAGATTATGTATGGCTCAAAAGTAAAAGATGAAAGTGCAAATATGTGTATGCACACAGCAGACTTAGGGTGAACTGGCATAAGATAGATACTACACCAAAAAGATGTCTTAGGCTTTATCAGTGGGAAGGTGTGTGTTAACTTAATCAATGACAAGTCTTGCAGAAGTAGTAAGTTATGTCTGTCGAGATACTGCACAGCAAATAAACATGTTGTAGGATCTATAGAATTACTGTTTGGAAATGTCTACATGTTTGTAATTTTTTTTGTTTGGTCATCTCTGTATGCTTGGAATGTTGTCTTGCATTGCAATATGTGTACATATATTCACTGAACCTCACTTTAGAAAATATTTTCCTCATAACTATCCATAAAGAAATGTATCTATAAATGTAACAATTGTAAATTTAAACCAAACTTTGCTGTTGTGAAATACTTTTAATTGTATGATATATTTTTTTATGGAATCAGAAAAAAAATCCTCCCTCAAGTGTTTTCCTATAAATGAAAAATGTCCATCCATTTCTCCCTAATGACTGATCATTTATATAATCCATCATCACAACCGTGCCATTTTGAACCAATGTTCAGCCGCACCCTTACTTTTTAATTGGGAGGCCGCCAAAGGTGGTTACTAAAGTTGACTCTGGCAAAGTACAACCAAGCTATTATTTCACAACATGCATTCTTTTTGCAATTGCAACCAAGAGTCATGTAAAATCATACTGAGCACCCAATTTTGGGGGGTATATTTGCACAATATGTAGGCCAACCACCATGATCTGACGCATATCTACCCACTTCTATCATCAAATTGTTTTTGTGTGACTCACAAGTCTCCTCTGCTTTTCCTTTCCTTTTCTTAACACCCTCTTGTCTTTCCCTTTCTCCCCTCATTCCTTTCACTCACCCTCTCTCATTTTCCCCTCTCTCCATCCATTCCTTTTCTTTCTCCATCCTAGCTCCAACATGAAAAGGCAGAGCTTGAGCAGCACTTGGAGCAGGAACAGGAGTTCCAGGTCAACAAGCTGATGAAGAAGATCAAGAAGATGGAGAATGACACCATTTCCAAGCAGCTCACCCTGGAACAGGCACGCTCATCATCACAGAGCAATAATAAGATGAAAAGATACTTGTTACATATGCAATGACATATGTTTGACCTTATGGTTTTAATTATTTATGACCATGACCATAATTGGCAATGCTATTCCATATCAGTTGGCATTAAATAACTTTTGTTCCTGTTCTCTCACTAATATGCAGGGTGCAGCTGTAATAAAATGGAAGTGTAGCTAAGTTGTACAAAGTATCAGGATCTTTCAGTCTTTGTGTTTATGTGGGTACCTTGTGTATATGAATGAAGTACGCAACAATCTTTGTTTACTTCAAGGTTTTTCTACCTGTGAATGTCAGTCCATCTTTTTCTTACTGTTGTTTTTTGTTCTTTAGCTGAGACGTGAGAAGATTGACCTTGAGAACACATTAGAGCAAGAGCAGGAAGCTCTGGTCAACAGACTATGGAAACGCATGGACAAACTGGAGGCTGAGAAAAGGTAGGATTGCCAACATTCCTACTATGAGGAGCTACTGCTTTGTCTTCTTTCTGGGTCTGTGTTCAATACTCATCAGATTTCCATTTTTGATATTTATTATTGGCGTCATTTGAATGATAGCTTAATTAAGTGACTAACGGTTACATGCAAAGTTGACTTGTACACGGGGTTCTAACTGTAAGAAAAATTTTATACTACTGTAGTCGAGTGCCAAGCATTTGCTGTGTTATAGCCAGTTGGTCAGGGTGGAGCTTTGGCAATTGAATCTCTGCACTGGGGCAAAAGAAAGAAAACGGCAATATTTCATTTGCAAAGGTGAAAACCTGCTAAGATTGAAAATGTATATTAATATTTTGGTGCCCTATGTAACCAAAGTCACATTTTAAAGCTGTGTAGTATTCAACAAGAATTTAAAGAAAATTATTGAGATTGAGATACTTTGTTGTCATTGTAGACATACAACAAAATTATGTTTGGTAACTCAGAAACCAGCAACAATAGAAAAAATAGATATAAAAACAAGATCAACAAGAGACTAGAAAAATAAGATAAAAAAGAGGATAAGTATAGTGAGTTAGTGTCCTTTATCTACATCAAATAAGACAGTTGGATGAGTTTCTTATGAAATTCACTTTTGCATGGCAAAGATCTCAATTCCCAACACCTATGAAAGGTTGTGGGATGACGGAAGCTATAGCTCTAGCGAAGAAATTGTTCTTCATTCCGTTAGTTTGGACTTTGATGGCCTTGCATCCCTTCCCTGATGGCAGAGGATAATCAGACTTTGCCCTATGTATGTTAGGTCCGTATTCATGTTGCTGGCCTAGTATTTCATAGGTTTTGGCAGGAGTTTCCAAGCCATTTTGATTTGACTTATTTCACATTTTGTGCTTTCATGATATGGACACCATCAGTAACAACATCAGGGGCGGTATAGCTCAGTGGGTAGAGCGGTCGTCTGGCAATCGGTTGCAGGATCGATCCCCGGTCCTGCATACAGCATGTCGATGTGTCCATGAGCAAGACACTGAACCCCTAACTGCTCCCCGAGCACCATATGTTGACAGCTCACTGCTCCTATATCATATAGGTTGGGTCAAAAATGCAGAGAAATCCAAATTTCCCCTTGCGGGACTGATAAGGGAATCATTATTATTATTATTATTATTATTATTATTATTAAACTATTAAGATTGGGCTTTAATTGGTGTTTTGGGGCAAAACGTTTTTAGTGTGTTTGAAGTACTATCTTCACACAGGATTTCAGTTGCAAGTTCAAAGCCAAAATGTGCCCGAAATTTACATTTGACATGTATGTAAAAAGCTGCATGTGGTCCCCTTTAATTGAATCTAAATACATTTTTTAAAATGTGACTTTAGCAACAATTACTGTGATCTAATGCCATGAATATGTCTTTCAAATGGGTATAATGTGTTCTTGCAATTGAAATAAAAGCAAAACTATAATCAGCACAAATTGGTATAGTAAACAATAACTTACCAGTTTTGTTTGTTTAGGCACCACAGATTCATTTATTCAAACAAGAACTTTCTCTAATGTAGCACTGTCAAACTATTTTTCCTATTTGGGGTTGAAAAGAACAGCTCATTTTTTCCTTCCAAAACCAGTGGAAGTATGATTCCAGCTTATTGATGTTGCAGCTCAAATGGGAACCTCCACATGTTGTGGAAAGTGAATAGAAAGATGGAGAATAAAAGATGTTCAATTAATATTTCAAGTCACATTTATAGGTTTCATATGTAATAATTTTTCCCCATAAAATTGGAAAACCAAGACTAAAAATGAGAAGAATCTAATTTTAATATCAATATTTTTTAAACCCTCTGTAATTCTTCAAATAGCAGGTTATAGTGTTAATGCATTTATTGTCTCACCCCTACCATCACCTTTTGAATTTGTTTGGGTTTGAGAATATGTAATTAGATTTGTATTGTCAAGTTATTAGATAGTGTATCAAGACAACGCTTTCGCAAAGCTGGATCTATTTCATGACTAGATGAGTTATAGCCATCACATCTTTGCTTGTATAGCTTTGGTTTACAATTTGAATTGGTGTATCCAAGTTGCATGTTGTTAAACCTGGTTTTAGCTTAAACTTTAGTAATTGAATCCTGATTCTTCCATGCAGTGATTGCCGTGTGTGTTTGCTCACCAGAATCCTTCAAGAGAAGTTAGACCAGCCAGTATCAGCACCTCCTTCTCCCAGAGACGTCTCAATGGAGATTGACTCGCCCGAGAACATGATGCGGCATATCCGCTTCCTGAAGAACGAAGTAGAAAGGCTGAAGAAAAGCTTGCGCACCACTGAGCTACAACGTAAGTGGCCAGCCTACCTGTTACTTCTGTGGGGGGTGGGATACCCCATACTTTTTTATGGTGTGAGTGACATCTTTTTATCATTGTCCCTGTTGCTGTCTGAAGTCATCTATTGGTAGTTTAGGTAGAGCTTCTTGTGCTTAAAATCCATTTTCTCTGTTGTTTGGACTATATTGGCAATTCATACCTTGGAATGTACTTTCTGTAACCTGCATAAGAACATTAGTGTTGTTTGAACACAATTACACACAATTATTTTTCCTCTGAGGACATTAATTTAGAATGCTAACCTATTTATACTATTGTAGATGAAGTAAACAATTAATCAGTTTGTGTTTTCAAGGCCCCAGCGAGAATTGCGAATGCTGAGGAAGGTTGTGTTTCATGTGAGTGAGAGGGAGTTTATCATGAATTTAGGGAAACTGCTTTTGAACTTGGCATTGGCAAAATCGGGTAGTGATTATGAAGAAATCCTAAGTGCCTTCCTGGTATTTTGCAATTTTTTTATTTGACAGTGGACTAGCTAAGTTATATACAGTTTGCATCTCTGGGTTACAGGCAGCCACATCATTTTATTTTACAGACTCTGCTAAATAGTCACCGGGTTTGTCTTTTGGGTGAACAGTTATTTATATAACTTTGGAAAATTTAGGTCAGGGTTATGATTTCTTTCAGTCTTTAAAAGACTGGTTGAATTGTAAAAGAAATAATAAACAGGTTGGCACATGCTCTCTCACACAAGCACACGAGTGACACCGCTTGCGTTTGAAAGTGTGCTCAGCCTGTTTAAGCCATGTCACCAACAAGCTCCCCTTATCCAGACATCCCTACATAAGAGCACGTTAAGAATCAGTCCCACCTACCCTAATGAGCTTCAGTCTAACTCCCTGGAAAATGACACCACTCTATAATAGGTATGCACCAGCCTAGGCAGACATGTGACACCAGGGATTTTAAACTGAAATTACTTGTCTACATCATCAGCAGAGTTATAAGGCACACTTTGTGAGCATGGGACCAATCCTCATTTTTTTATCAGAAAACCCATAAGACCCATAATACCATGTCTGTGTCATTTGTGAAACATGCATAATTATGTATATTTTGCATAGGACTTAATTTGTGAAATTTAATTTTGTGTCCATGGCTCCTTTATAAAGAAGATGCCCTCTATTTCTCTTGAGAATTTATATCTGGCCCTCATATCATCAATAAATAATCTGTATGTCTGAAGTATTTTGTTCGGCTTTTGAAGTCATTTCCTCTCCTTTTCCATTTGATGCAATTCGCTTCAGTCTGTAACCATATGTAAACCTGTAAACCTTCTATGCAGCTCTGCACACATAAATTTAGCTTGACCATACTTCAGAATAACTGGCTATTTTAGTGATAGATCTTATTAGATTTCATTGCAAGTCTAGTCCAGAAGGTTCAGTAACTTGAGCTGAAATTGATGCCAAAAGGACTCTTTACTAGTTGATTATTGCTATACGTTGTTATGCCAGTAGATGGCGCTTTCAGCCCAATAAACGTCATGGCTTGCACATAGTCTGATAGGTTGTAGTACAGACAAGACATAATTTCTACTTGGAAGCTGGTGAAATCATGGCTGTAGTTACTTCATAGCCCACTTGATTAGAGAATAGCCATGACCCACTTTCAAAAAGTGGATACTTTGTGCTGTGGAATTGTTTAGCTGTTTCTAAGGAAACTTAGATAGTCTCAGACAGTGCAGTGGGAAATTCAGTTGGGAAAACAAAATACCTTTGAACATTGCATTTGAAAGGCCATTTTATTGTATCTGAAGTATGAGAATAAATATACATAGGAGAGATGTATTATTATATTTTCAATTTTGAACGAATGTTGAACATCATTTGTTTTACTTGATTTACATCAAGCCATGGCATCCTTGAACAGTAAGTCAATGTTGATTGTTGCATGTCCTTTCCCAGACACAGAGAAGCGTGCTCAGTACATAGAGGAGGAGCGGCACATGAGGGAGGAGAACATTCGGCTGCAGAGGAAACTCCAGAGAGAGATGGAGCGCAGGGAGGCTCTGTGTAGACAGCTGTCAGAGAGCGAATCCAGTCTGGAGATGGATGATGAGAGGTAGGGGAGCCAGAGAGGGATGGATTGATGTGTAGTAGCTACAACAGTGACAGTTTGTAGCAAGAAATTGACTCTGCTGTAAAAAGTTCAAAATAGGACTACTCGACTTTGAAATTTTCACTAGGCATCTATACCTTCAGTGTGGGAATGCTCATGTTTGTATGTCATATGACTCCTTCCTCAGTGCAACCTGTACCAGTCATTGGAAGGTATTTGTAATCTGACCCCAGTGGAACATCAAGTAATTGTATAACACAAACAGAGATTAGAGGAGAAAAAATCAAAATAGAAGATTGATGCCAAGAATTGAAAGAAAAACTCTTAAAGGTATTCAATAAATGAGGAAAATTGTCATTCCTTTTTATTTTTTAGTTTCTGACACTCAAATCCTATAGACTACTCTTATGCCTCTAAAAGCATCTCATCATCAAGAGAGATGATAGAGAGCAACATTGGGAAAAGGATCTCTTTGCTTGGACTCTATTAAGTATTAAGCAATGCCACACACTACTTAAAGGATAAGTCATTGGAGTCTTGTGTTCTTGTTTTTTCTCTTTGCAACCTGGGTCTTATTTCATGTTTTTGCCACTACATATATTGGTTTTGATGTCATTTTATTTACCAGCTTCATCATTTAAACTGTGCACTAGGGCCTCCGGTGGCATAGGGGGTTAAGGCACCTATGTTCAGTGTATTTCTGTATCATGCAGTTGGGTGTCCGAATCCGGCTCCGCCGTTTCCAACCACAGCCGGATGTCCATAGTTAGTGGAGAATAATTGGCCAAGCCTTACATGGGGATAGTGTTAGGTTGAATCAAGGATTCTAGGTTCGCTAGTGTCCCCCTCTGGGTTGTCATGCGCTTGTGATTCAATGAAGGGGAAGTACTCTCGCTTCGTTCTCCTCCGACGGCCAAGCACTGTGCTTTTCCCTGTGAGACAATAAAATATGTTATGAAATAACAAGGGTTAGTCGTCATGTGATTTGGAGGACTCATGCTACGGCTTCCTCCTTCCTGTCAACACTCTAGAGAGGTATCAATGTGACAGAGAAATAGGTAGCTTGGGGAATTCAGGTGTGTGTGGGGGGGTAGAATTTAGAAGAAGAAAAACCTATTTTTAAAAATAAACTGTACACAGAGGCACCACTAGACACAGCTTTACAACGGAGTCTTTTGGGGCCACACAATATGAGCATCAGACATGTTTCAAGAAGATCATTTGCATTGATGAGCAACTCTGCTCATTGGTTCAGCTTCAGGAATGGCCAGGGTATTAACCATAGGTATCCATGCAAATACCTATTGAATCCCTACCCAGCTAAAAAGTGAATAGTCATTCATAATGGAGAATCATTTACACAGTTTAACCGAGGAAATAGGTTTTATTTTATTTTTTTCTAATTGTTAAGACCGGTTGAAAGCATGTTCTGTGGTCCCACGAGAGTGTTTTAAAGCAGTCTCTATTATAGTCTTGTGTCCAATATCTCCGCAATGTTGCCAGTGAGTTAAATATATTAACCAATATGCACAATGGCAAAAACTATTGGACCAAAAGACGGGTTTGTTAAAAAAATAAAATATTTAAGGCTATCTTGTATTGTGTACACGCCAAATCTCTAAGACTCATTTCAACATTTATTAGTGTTATGACAGCTGCAATTGTATTTTAGCATTTAAACTGGAGTGGCAGCATAGATGTGGTTTTTTTTTAGTTAGTTTTTTTAGTTTTAGTTTTTTTAGTTTTTAGTTTCCAGTACCACAATGAATGGTAATCAATGTCAAAGGTGCACATCTAGGGTATTTTTTAGCCCATTGCCAATTTTGACCTCAGAATCAATCACTAACCTAATTAATTGGACTTAAATGTTATTTCTGTAAGATGACAAAGTGGGAGAGCTGAAGGGTTATTTGGTCTCATATAGAGTCCTTGTTCAAGGGTTCGAAGGTACCCTTCATGATACCGACAAATACCAACACCTCAAATGTTTGTACTTGGTTGTTTAATCCACTCAGGTACTTCAATGAGATGTCTGCGCAAGGCTTGCGAGCGAGGACTGTATCCAGCCCTATCCCATACACCCCCTCTCCCAGCTCCAGCCGACCTATATCACCCGGTAGGTAGTCTGCCACTGCCCTGGCCTTCATACATGAGATTACACTAACAGTCTGAGGGACTCCATAAGCACCTCTGTTATCATTTGTCTGACTTGTGTAAGAGGGCGATAAGCTTTTTTGTTATGAAGCTAATTAATGCCAAATAATCAACACTATCAAGTCTCAGATCTAGAGCACTTTGTTCCAACTTTCAGTTTATATTGTGCTTCACATCAGGCCACCATGCTTAATTTTTTTCTGTTTGCTTTATGTTGTTGTTGTTGTTTTCGTGGACAACAAGTCCGCTGGATAGATTGTAGTAGGAATGGAAAGATTGTTATTAATTATATTGCTGTTGCCATTATGCGTGTCACTGTGATTATAATGGAAAGTTGTCTCGTTTGGACTACCCCGTAGCCTTGTAAGTTTCTGTCTGACAAAACTAGATTTCGGTCCCCCAAAAAAAGTATACCTCACCCCTGCTTACTTGTTGTGTGGAAATCTCCTTGGCAACACAGACTTGGGGTCAGATGTTGGATTAGTCAATGGTATAACATCTGACAAGTGACTAGAAATCTTTGAGGGTGACCAGGGGTTCAGTAGAGAGTATATTGGTTGAGCCAGGGGCCCTTTTGTTATGCAACAGGCCTGTCCACACATTTTTTTAAAAGATCGATCCTCTAGATTTACTTAGCTTGTAGCCACAGCTGTTCACCCTGTAAAACCTTTTAGCAGCTTAGAGCAGAAATATGAGTTCACCTACCTGTCGGTACCAGTTTTATGTACCCTTTGTATCATTACCATTACATCACACCTTCACATTTATAGAGAAACCACCAAATGTTTTGCTGTCCTACTCACTTGAATCCCTGCTCTTATGAGATAGAATATCTGGCATGTCTTTAGGAACAGATAATGTTACAACAATGTCCCCTTGATATGATGTGATTGAGGCTTGTGAAGGTATTTCACTATACATTTAAGTTCTGAGACTCAGCAAAAGCAGGTAGACAGTAACTTATAGCATGGTTATATAATTTCCTTTAGGATTAGACTTTAGACACTATCCTAAGACTTAATAGGTGTTTTATTGAGTCCAATCTGATGTTCTGATTTGGGTAGTGTATGTACTACTTCCATCGTAATAAAACACAAAATAGCTCAGATAAGAGATATGGAGAGAGGATACAATGTTTTCTAACATGTTGATGACTTGGTTTTAAAGTTGTCTGACTGTATTTTTCAGATTTAGGCATTGAAGATTAGTCTGTCATTACGATTAGCTGGTTCATTTGAAACATTTCACTGCTGTTGTAACATTTGACCACTTTTCCTTCAGCTGTGTCACAAATCCCTGGTTTCAGCAAACCAGTATTCTATAGTCATAGTAATCTGCATTTGTGTGCTAATGCTCAAAGTGCCTGTTTATTGTGCCTATGGATTAACCCATATACCACCTGTAAATTTGTTCTTCCAAGGCATTTTGGTTTTTAAAATGGGAGTTTGCTAAACATTCTATTTATACATTATTTTCATTAAAAGCAAGATGAAGAAAAAGGCTTCACTCCTAAAGTGGCTGAGAAAGCAGATAAACTTAAGCATATTTAATTATGTTTGACCAGCAAATAATGTCCCACCCTACATAAGATTAGAGGCAATATTAAAGGATTGTGTAAATTTTCCAATTGGCTCAGGATAGCAGTTTGGACTCGTCTTATTTGCACTGTGCCAGCCATTTCCTGATGAGTGCAATAGAGTTGATGAAAAACTAAGTAGGTCTATTTGTTATTCTGAAGTAGCAGCATCATGTGAGACCCGGGGTCATGATGAGATCATCTGCTGTATGTATTAAGTGGGTCAAGCTTGATGTATAAGTGCACACCTCAGAGGTTCCTCATAGTTCATCCTGCTCTCAGTGCCGAGTCCCTGGCAAAGAGTGTTCATGGGTTTGTTGGTCCCACATGAGAGCGCTAGAGGCATTTCGGCTAGGTATTGAAGCCAATTTCATTTGACTACATTACACTCTATATTTTTCACTTCACTACTCGGTGATATAAAGCAAATGTGATAAAATAGAATAATGAAATGTGATTCGGAAAAAAAGATAAGAAATGTCCTTTTTTTGTTTGATCAGATAAAGACCTTTAGATTGCTTTTGAATTCTCACAGAATTGCAAGAAAAACGAAGGCTCATTACTAAGACAAAGCAAGGGTTGAGTACTAGTGTATCTCACAATTAAGAAGTCAATGTCATGCAAAAGTCTTTGTTAAAGAAGTGAGAGATCTGTTTTACATGTCATGATGTGTTATCAATTTCTCGAAGCGTATGGTCTACTGCTGAGCTATCACGGCCCGCTTTTTTGTTAAAGAAGCAACAATGGAACTTTCACTTGATGAAAGGCAAAGGCTTTGTCCGATGTCGATATTTGGTATATTTTCTCTCTGAGCTTTGTGTTTCACTTTTCCAAAGCTCATGTAATGAAATGGATTTTTTCGTGAGCTGACCAATCACAAAGTGGAGAAGGCTGCCAGCGATTTGAATGTCGGCCCTTCCCTCTGGCTCCGTTCCATCTATTTCCAAAGCTGTCACACTTGATCTTCTCTGTAAAATAAACTAGAAGAGGGCACTCGGAGTGCAGATCACTCTCTCGCAATCTGTCACCTAGACTTGGTGACAAACCACCTCTTTTGTTCATCTACCAGGATGGAGGCACTGCCTTTGTATATCTAGTGCTCAGACATGAGCGAAAACACTAGCTGAAGAGTTTGCACTCAATTGCAGTACAAAAAGGGGTTTTCAGATGTTTTGATTCGCCGCAAACATGCGAGGTCCTTGATCATAAAGTCATTGCTACACAAAAGTTATTAGTCTGACGGGTCCAGTAGTATGCAAGACTAGCAGCAGACAGATAAACACAAACGGAGAAAGCCGGTGTTTTTCCTGCCATTGTAAAACTTCTGTGCAGCAACTTAGTCGATTGAATAAGAAATACAGAAAAACATTTTGCCTGTCAGTCTGTGGTTCCGCAGCCTCCTAGGCGGACCTTCACTGGAATTCAACAAAGTTTAATATGAACTTGTACTTTTCTAAAAATAAAAGGATTTGTTAATGGCCATTCTGATATGGCCCTGACCCTGGCTTGATTTTCATAATGTAATAAAGCGGGGGTAAGCTGTTTGTACATCTGCATGTGTGACCCTATTGGCTTAGATTAGCCAGTGGTAGACAACAAGCACTGGTTGAGCGAGCCGGGGAGTGAATGAAAATGGGGGGCAGTAGTAGCGTGGACAAACGTTTTCTTAAGGTTTTGAATCATCATAACTATGAGCACCTCTTGATTATACAGTCACAACTGCAAAAAGATAAATAATTTCAGGCCGACCGACCCAGAAGTATGCAAGATTAGCCATGGACGGTCTCTCTCACACGCGCGCACACGCACAAACCTAAATATCCACACATGTGACCATATGTACAATCTTCTCCCAGGATGCCTGCTAGCAGGGATAATAAAACCCAAAACATACTTGATATATTCGTCTTGTTTGTTTAGGAAATTACATTTTTGTTATCTTCCTGTTATCCTTTTTCCCCTCCCACCCTACTGAATGATAGATTTCTATTAATGTCCTTCATTTATACTTTGGTATCCGTTCTGTCCCTTCCATTTCTCCATCATTCCTGTCTTTCTCACAGGTCTGTCGTATGGCGGCCACACAGTCGGCTTTACCCCCCCAGCCACGCTGTCCAGAGCTGCCATCTCCCACTACAACCCTCCCGCCCTGCACGTTCATGGAAGCTCCTCCCACGCCGTAGCGGTGAGCAGCTTCCCACCACACCTTTATATAAACCTGTTACTGGCCACAACTTATGTTCATTTATTTCAAAAGGATCTTCCAGTCGTACCCACTTTTGCTTTTGTTTCTCTTTCCTTTCATTGTGTTTATCACAACAAAGGGGCAAACCTTCCCCCTTCCTATAAGTTTGCCATGTAAAAAAAGAAAGAGAAGTTAGAACCACTTTTTACCCCCCTCCCAAGTTGTGTATGTGACATGATTATTTTCCACATATTGACCATAATGAAGCCTAGTTGAGTATCGAGGAAGAGGGTGAGGAGCCAGTCCCCCTTCATCCAAGGTGCATTGTCTCTTTGGGGCCTAGCCCTTCCTTGTTGCTTGCCCACTCTACATACCTGGTGGAGAAAATGGGGTTGGTCATTCTGTAAATGTATTATCATGGATTCTTTCACACAATGCCACATAAGCATGTATCAGACGAGTGGTGCCAATATTGCTTTGATGTCCAGCTTTTGCTTGGAACAGGGATTACCCAACAGATCTGTTGGGTAATGGAGTCATGACTTAGTTGACTAGTCTCGTATCAAAACCAGACGGTATCTATGTGTTCTTTTGTTGATCCAGTCCCTCTACTTTTATCCCATTGCAACAGGGTTATGGACCCATAAAACTCATATATTGGCCTTGTATGTATGTAACCAACACCTAGTGGCATTTCCAATTATGGTTAGACTAGTTGCATCAATAGCGTATTGGATACAGTCCAATTAATAAAACAATCCTATCAGGTCATGCCAGTTGGCATGTTTTAGCCCCACCATATTTCACTATCCCAGAAATGTTTTAACTGAGGGGTCGGAATTTCTATGCTTAAACTTAAGTAAGAATTCCTGATGATGACAGTAATCGTGCTGCTAGAAACAGTGGCTCTCTTTAATTTGAGTTTCGTCTTTCCAATATCATCGCTACAGCCATGATGAAATTCTTTGCTCACACTTTTTTTCTGTTCTCCCTCTAAGCCTGGTTGTATTCAGGTCACTGTGTCCCATGTCTAGACAAAATGCATTGCAAACACTGCTGACCTGTACACCCAAGTTTATAATAAGGAATGACCTTTTCACCAGATAAGCTTGCCACCTTTGACATGATAGTGTTTTTCTTGGGTTTTCTTCAACATTCAACAGTTAAGATGTTCTCAACCCATCCAGTCGACTTTGCCTTTTTTATTTTACTTTAGAGTAATTAACATGATTTTATTTAGCTGTGCAGTTCTCAAATACCATCAGCAAGGACGGTGTTGATGTTTAAGCCAAGGAATTGTTCCCTGTGTTTATCCACTGACAGATTAAGTAACAGCTCTTTCCTTCATTTTACTGAATTCCCCCCAGAAAATTTCTGCTTCCTCTTGTTCTCTCAGAATCTCCCACCATCTCAAACCATAATATCATTCTTTCTCTTCATCTTTTTCCCTATCCCATTCTCCTTTCTATACATAGATTTTGCAGGTCAGTGTACTGCCCACATCCCTTCTCAGACCACCCAGGAGATTAAACCAGACCACACCTTAGTCTTAAGAGAACAGTCATGCTGATTTTTTTTTCTCACCCTATACTTCCAAACTTTTAGAATATGTTTTAATGAGAAAAGAATATCTGGAATTGAATTTCTCAGGTCTTTACTAATAGCTGCGGGGAAATGAATAACACAAACTTCCCGATCCCTCCTCTCCTTTAGTGTGTCATCACGGAAATGTTGAGTCCCAAAAAGGTCTTCTGTTCGTGTAAGCCCCATCTCACTGTTTCTCCAAACAGATTATGGCCACTGCTTACGGGCATTAACTTCACTTACACAGAATTATATTTGTGAAAACAATCTCTGCTACACTTTCCACCTCATCTACACTATAGTTTGACGGGGGAATTTGATACATTAAAAAGTGGGTTTGATGTGTTGTGATTTTGTTCCAATTGAATTCCTCCTTTTTATATCTAGATGATGAAGTTTTTAGATTTTTTTCTAGTTTCTTATGTGCTTTCATACTGTTGCTCTTCATTAGGGATTATTCCATTTCAAAGATGACCGTTCCAAATTGATGAAACTCATACATTCAATTATAATGGCCTTAAATATACTTGTCATATTAAGCAATCTGTCTGAAAATTGTATCCGATTGTGATTTTATCCCCATGACAGTTACACCTATTATTTGAATAGTTGCTCATAAGCCAGCTAAAATTCCAATCGTCCTCCTCTGGTACTTTCTTGTGCTATGTTTTAAACGTCTTTCTAGTCTAGTGTTACTTTTGTCAGTGGAGCCTGCAGTGTTTTATGTCCTCCATAAGTATGCGATGTGCAACTTGGTTGTGAGAACATGTCAAAATTGATTGGTTGTCTTTGGCACTTTCACTGACAGTGACTGGGTTGCTAACATTCAAATGTGTTGATGCACGTTGGATTTCATCTGCGAGCAACTGCTGCATGTTTTGGTAAGAGCACACCCGCTTTATCAAGGCCATACCTCTGGAGAACTGTACCAACCACTGATATACGGTATGTGATGTTTTGGTAAGAGAAGAGAGTAGATGTACTGTATGTGACTTGTAGAAATAAATCCGTCTACACTCGGTCAACTTCCAGTCACACTACATTTCAAACCACATCTCAAGGTGGTATAAGAAATCCAATAGCAATCTATTCACATTGGGTTTTAGGAGCATTTACACGTGGCTTTTTATTTGAATAATTTTGATCGGATATCCTTCTAATCACTTGAGACACTTGAATTTGAAGTCAAATTGAAGGTCAGTCATGTCAACATATAGAATTCTAGATTAAAATTAATACTTGATTAAATTTTAGATAGATAGATAGATTGCTCTTGAAAAGTATTTTGAAAGTGGAGGGAGTAGAAAATGCATGTTCTGTAACCATCCTGACGGCAAAGTCAGATTAATTCAGAATTTGGCTTCCTTAGAACCAGTGCTATTCCTAGACGTTTTCCCCTGTTGCAGTTTGTCACTCCCCTTGTATTTCAGGAACAACACCTGCACATCTTATCTCCTGTCTTCCAGTTGCCTATCTGAAAGGTCAGGGTCAGTTTAAGGGCCTGTTTTCGTTCAGACTTATTGTCGATATGAGGCCACACATCTCTTAATATCTTTCCGCTGTTTTTAAGGCCATTTTCACTGAAAACTGTTTTTCCAACTGTATGGGTGGTTTGGGAGATTTTGGGTGAATGTTGCTTTGACTAAAACTCTAAGGTTGAGGTTTCACATATTTTTTGTTTTTGAATGTTGAACAGTCAGAATCTCTGTTAATCAGTCGTAGGTCCGAGATGAGTGAAAACTGACTTGAGTGATGAAAACCTTTTCTACATCATACAGATCCATCGTCAACCACTTAGCCCAAATCGGGTCGTGGGGGAGGTGGAGCCTATCTCCATTCTCGTTGGGTGAAAGACAGGGTACACCCTGTATAGGTCACCAGTCTATCACAGGGCAGAGCAGTTAGGGGAACATTGTCTTGCTCAAGGACACCTCCACACGCTTCTCTGCAGGTGTGGGGATCGAACCTGCAACCTTCTGATCGCCAGACGACCGCTCTACCCACTGAGCCATGCCACATCATACAGATATGTTGGTTAAATTTGTTTTGCCCCACACATCATAGCTATGTCCAGCTTGTACCATTCCATGCTCTCAAATTTTCCTCTATGAAGCTGCCAATTGCTTCTGGTTTGCTGGGAGCAGGTTGTTTACAATATGCAGTTAGCCAGTGCTCGCCAGTTTTTAATTTATTTTTTCACAGCTATCTCAGATGTGTCAGCTGCGGGTTACCAGGGGTCAGCATACTTCAAAAGTGTGTACACATAAAAAAAATACCAGACTACTCTAAGATAGATACTGCATTCCCATGCAGTATAATTTCCAGGATAGAGCAATTTGTTTTTCTTAATACCACATGGGCTTTGCCAAATATGTTAACTTGAACAACAGCATTTCCTCACTTCAAATGATAATGAACAAATGAACAGTTTAGCCTATGTTGTGTTCACGCACTGTTATCTAAACGTGTATGTACCTGCATGGCATGGGTCATCAGCCATTATAGACGGAGCATTTGGTATTTTCTCTTCTGGTTCAGTTTGCTAAGGTAGAAATGTGAGGCATTCATTGTAAAGTGCTTTGAGTGGTTGCTAGACTAGAAAAGTGCTATATCAGAACAAGTCCATTTACCATTCACCGTTTGAGCATTTTCAGGTTGATAATTGCGCCTGCATCATCTGGTTGTCCCTCAAGATCAGAGATTTAATGTATGATTCATTACCATATATGGTATAAGAATGCTCCGATAATACTTTTTTGCTTTGAATTCCATATACAAATATTTAAATATTTTATCAGCTGACACAAAACGCCATTCCATTACGTTTGCTAAACATCACATACTTAAGCCATTAGTTTGAGGGTAAAGTACTTGAAATAGAAGCAGGGTTTCTTTTCAGTATTAAAGAAATACTGGCTCCATTTGCTAAATATCCATCCATTTATTTCATGATTTCTTTTGTCATGGCTTTTTGGTATTGGATTTTAGAACTGGGTAAAATCTCTGATGCCGATATTCTGTTTTAGCCTGGTATCCCGTGTCAGAATTCTATCATTGTATCCTTAATCTAGAATATGTAAGATTTACTGAGGCTGCACTTGTCTATCAAAAGTCTTGAGTGTATGGCTGAATGTGGTGAAATTGTGGTGCATATGCAAAATGGGTAAAAGTGGTTCTTATTTATTTGGTGGATATCCTTGGTTAGTTAGTTACTAAGTCATTAAGGTCACTGGAATGGGTGTCTAACCTGAAGAATTGATAGAAATGTGTCATCAGGTGGTTTTGTTCAGGAGAGCATGAACAAAGTCAGTTCTTGGCCTGATCACTACCAATCTTCCCCATCCTGATTCACAGCTATGGCCATGGCCACAGAACGCCTCCAATCTTCCTTCTTTCGATCCGTGTTAGTGGCTATCATTGTATAAATCCAAGCATGGGGGGAAAAGGCCGTGTTTCCCATTGCCTTCTGTCCTGCAGTGCAGGAGCCAAAACTTGGGGTCGCTGACTTGCTTCCTGATATCCTGTAACCACCATTGACCAACAGTTTGATTGGTCCACTAACCACAAATACTAGTGTCCCTGCTGCTCAGCAGTAGGACTAGGCTTGTTTAAAGGTGGCCGTACACTCCTTGTTCCAGGTTCATCATGGGGTTATGAGAGTTTTAAGAATCCTAGCAGTGTCACCTGATAGCACCTCTCCCCTGTTGATTGGTCCGTGGCTGTTTATTTAATTCACAGCTCACATCCATATTTGGAGGCCATTTCACTATCTGCCACCCGTGGATGCCCCCCCCCCATAGTGTTCAGCTCCGGTTCCCAAAGGGGGGATGAGAGCATGAATTATTTCCATGAACAGAGAAAAGGGAATAATTACCACTGTGAACTGAGGTGCACCCTGGCCCAACAATAGCTGCTGTCATTGAGAAGATCCCAGAACTCTAAATTAGATGAATATTGCTGTTTACTTTAGGCTGGTAGCCATGTGCATAACCATCAAAGACAAGATCTGTTAGTGATGAAGTTTGTGTGCTGAAAACTAGCTGATTATAAAAACCAATGAGGGTTACCCCACTGGTTAATCATCCGACTCACATCACTCTCTCTCTCTCTCTCCCTGTCTCCTTCTCCACTCACCCTTCTCCTTTCCTTTGTCTCCCTTTTCTTCTTCCCGAACAGCGGCCCTCTCCCAGAAGAAGTGCCAGCCCGGATAAATTCAAACGCCCGACGCCCCCACCGTCCCCCAACACACACTCAGGGGCCCTGCAGCCTCAGCCTCCACTCCCCCCACCAGCCCAACCCATGGTCCAGTCCATGTCCTCCCCGGCAGCTATGGCGCAGCATGCAGCAGCGCAGCAGCAGCCGTCCCAGCCTTAATGCCACACGTGGTCTCCGGCCTTGCGTGTGACTCCGCGCGCCACCGTATGCCACGACACAACCGCAACAGCAGCTTCCATCATAACCGGCTCTGGAAGTCAAGTCTCTTACTCTTTACAGACGCCACAAGAAACGGCTTCAATCTGGGGCGGGGAGGGGGGCATCAAGCCGGCAGAACACCCTTGAATAAAGTAGCAAGGCGTTACTTAACTACTATTAAAAAAGGAATGGACTGACTGAGAAATAATGGCTTCTGGGCTTTGTAGGCCAATAATCCGTTCACATTCTATCTTGTACATGTAAGGTTATTTTTTTTGTTTTTACTTGGTTTTCTTTGCTTGGGACTGTTGCCGCTAGGAATTGTTGTTGTGGCACTTATGGGGTAGCACATATCACAATGTATCCTGGTGCCGTGCTGATGGGTTGGACGTTCGGATCAATGGATAGCTGTATGGCTAGATGGATGGATGCAGTTGATCTTTTTCATGCCTATAATAACATACTTGATTGCAGTAATATGCTCCACTCCAGCTCACCCCACTTACTTTGTATCTGAAGCAATGTAAGAAAATTTCCCTCCAGCCAACTTAATCACAGCTAAGTCCCTAGAGAGGTGTCCCAGAGGACCTCTCAACTCACCAAGGAAAAACTCCATCATGATCAAACACAGCTAGTGCCACAATACATTGATCTTTCTTTTCCCTGAAAGCATTCAATGGCCATGCTGCTTGTCAATAGAAAAGAAAAAAAACCGCTGACATAAAGATGGGTGGACACTGGTACATAAACCACAGATATGTCGCCTTTTGAGGTGTTTAAAATGTAGTCTGAGGTGTTACAACGTAGTCATGTACTCATGTCTCTCTTGCGCTCTCTCTCTTTCGCTTTCTCTCTCGCTCTCTGGTGTAGTTCTGAAAGCTTCTATCATCCTTATGGATATTCCTCATCCGAAAAAAACAACTTAATGCTCTTTACACTAAATATACATACTGCTCAAAACATTCTAAATGAATGGTACCGTTCAACTAAATTTCTATGTATGATTAAAGCTCTTGAGAAGATGACTGACCTGTTTCTCTTTAAGTTTTTAACCACGTGTATACATTTTGGTAATGGCGTGTGTGATTTCAACACTGATGCTGTTTTGAAGAGACCCTGAAAAGCTCATCCAATCAATACCGAGATAGACTGCATACAATCTCAGCTCCTCTGGCAGTTGGCATTTTATAGTGTCTAAGATTTAAATCCATTTTTCATTGGTTTCGTTTTGAGAAGACTGGCAGATGGTTACTTGTAAAAATACTATCGTATCAGATAGCAGACATTAAAAAAACTCTGATGGATTTATAATTGATCATAGATATACTTCTCCCTGGGAAATTCCAGAGTCCTCCAACTACTTTCATTCAGAGGTGCTGGGCTAATAAGCTGCCGTAATTGGTGAGATATTGATGCAATGAACCACTAAGTATGTAGTCCTGTTGTTCACACGATCTATTTGGAGAAACCACGCTTAGGGGGGAAAAAAACAACACCTGTTGTCCCCAAACCTCTAGAAAACAGAACTTTAATAAATAGAACTTTTGGTTTTTATCAGAGTTGTTATAAATTCCAAGTACAGAACAGCAGCTGAAAGTATTTCAGAACATTGAAAGGAATTGCATGTGTCCCTTTCCTCAAACGTGTCTCGCAGCGTGTGAAGGAAGGGTACTGAAAAGAGAAGTGCTTCTGGTTCCTCAGCACATTGTAGCGATCCGCCCCAAAGCATCTGTTTTATCTGAAATTTGTGTCTCCCCTTTCACTCACCTTCTTTCACACTTGCACATCGGTGCTCTCTTGCCTTCTGGCTGTGTGCCCATACCCAACGTCAGCTGGTTTCCCAGCATACCTGGTTTAGACTGGTTTTAGCCAGCAGAAGGTCAGATAAAGGCTTTGCATGACTCCCGTCACTACAGGACGATTTAAGATGGTAAACCTCTACAGTGTGAGTGCAATAACCCCTGAGAAAAAAGGGAGGGATTGAGAAACCGTACGAGACATGTGGACCTATATCAGACCACTTGAGGTTATGGGGGAATCACAACACAAACCTGATCAGACATGAGTATGTCTTTGTCCAGCAACTTGAGTTTGGATAATATTCAACGCTATCCTGTGTGTTATTTCTTCCGTGGTGTAGTATTCTGTTACAGCCCCGGTCAGCAATCTGAACTAATCAAAGCAGCAATCTGGAACAGAGGCTCGGGGCAGCCACGCTGTGTACATTGGTGACCTTTCACCTCCCAAATGGCCTCATGGTCCCCAGGGGCAGAACCGACACCGAGGTTTATCCAGACGGCAGGACATCGCCACGCATTTGCATCCATCGTAGCTCACTTAGAGGGATTTCACATAAGAGAACAGCAGGCTGCCGCTTCTCAGGTCTCAACGCTGCACATGTGTGGACCTCTTTGAGGGAAACCGTGTGTTTTGATGTGTCAGAATAACAGGTCGGCCTCCACAGAAGGCTGCTGGGAAGTTAGGGGGGATATGTCCCTTGGTATTTCTATGTGGTTACGGTGATGACGTGAACAAACACTCGACAGGAGTAAAAAGAAGAAATAATCCACTCGGAGATTAAAGAGTATTTCTCCGTCTTCCAACACTGACTTTTTGAATTGTGATACTGAGTTTTGAGGCACTTTGCATTCCTGTGAGAGTTTCTTACCATGTCGCCAGAAGAAAACACAAAAACAAACAAAAAAGCCTTCTAAGCGGATCTACTTGCTTGGATTAGGAATACATGTATTAGTGATAACACAAACCCACTTTGATTAAATAATGGTGCTAATCACTGCTTAGGTCTATCTCGACACAGTATATGATTAAATTTATGGTTGCTCTGGTTTTATGGCAGGCTGTATTCTGTTACGTATCAAGTGTGAAACGGGTGCAGTGACATTTGATACAGCAGCAATGTTTCACAAGCTTTGTCCAGAGAGGTTCTGTACCTGGTTTGGTGAATAACAAAATCACATCTGAGATGTTTTTCAGGCATCACGCTGAAATACGACTTATGGTGTTGGTATGCAGTGGTTTTAAGAAACGTACTCCTGAAGCAAGTTGAGCTAAAGGGTAACATTTGGTGAACAATGACCCAAATCCCTGGCTTTTTTATTTGGGGGGGGTCAAATTAAAGATAACCCCCCCCCATAAAAAGGATCAAATATTCCTTTATTAGTCCCACAGCTGCAAATTTTAGTTTCATCAGATCACATCATCAGTAATATAATGTGCATGGGGGGGTGTTGTTCTTATCTGTGAGCCTCAGCCTCTGTTAAATGACTCACTATGCTCCGATCTAATGACACTGCAGATGCTGAACATGCAATGAGCTTGTCGGCAGTTCATCCCAGGGCAGTCATATACAAGCTAATTATTAAAAACAATATTCCTCAGGCTCCTGTAGCTCGTGTCGAGTTGTCACAAAGCTCTCCCATTGACTCCGTCTCTAAACGCAGAGGCCAAAGCTGTTTGTTGTAAGCTGGGGTTTCTAGGCACCCAGGCCACAGTTTTCCATTGATGGAAATGTCCTTACTCCAGTACGCCAACCACCTACAGATAATGGGAGTTAAACCACGACATGTTTCAACATCTGGCTTCCAACTGAGGTGTCTGTCTGTGTCCAGGACACTTCTTATATGTGCCCATCACAGCGGCCTAAGGCCTTCATACTGACCGAGTGCTGCAGATTTCAGCCACAGCACAAGCTGGCCATGCATTGACACGGATGGTTTACTGTAAAGGTTTATCCGCATTCCTCCTATGCTCTGCCCTGTCTCTGATAGAAACAGCCGAGAGATACGCTGTTCGTCTTACTGGCACTACGTAAGCTTTTTATTATAGCTTTTTACCACCACCTTGTAGGAAATGGATAACCCATGATCGATCTTCCTCCTGACAGATTATGCAAGCAAGTGAAATCTAATAGCGGGATTGATTGTATCGTGATTCAGAAGCGTTACTCTGTTGCCAGAGTATCAGGGTCACCCTTTGTGCCACTCCGCACCCTCTCTCACACAAACACACACACACACACACACACACTGTATCTGGCTCAAACTGGTTAGGAATACAATGTCAATTCAGTACCAGGTTAAAGTGCAATTAACTGATCTGCACTTGTTCTTTTCCCCCCTCATTCTTCATGGAGAGGGGGATTATAGAACCTAAGACTTCCCGTAAGACCCTTCCTAGCTGCAAAGATCAACTGTGGGAAACAGCATGTAAGTTCCTCAAGAACACTATAGGTGCACCCAGGGTGGAAAGCTGCTCTGCTCCTACTTCTCCTGCTTCTCCTGCTCCCTGTTCTTTGATCTCTCATATCAGCTCCCTCTCTCTTCTCTCCGGCCTTATCTCTCCCCTGTCTCTCTTCTCCTCCGCTCCGCTCTGCTCCGCGGCGTTAATTCCCGGTCCTCTTCTCGCCTCCCCCGACCGTCCTGACCCCTCATGCCTGATCCAATGTGTGCAATGTAGGTTATCTTGACTGCTCACTGAATATGTCAGATGGCAGATTAAATTCATCACATACGCTTTGGACCCAAGGTCGTGAGAAAGTGTGCAGTCTCACAATCAGATGTGCAGATGGATAGAAAGACAGATCAAGAGATGGACTGATAGATGGATGGACATTCAGAATAATAATGAGGTGTCACACTTACTATTGTATTGTGGGGGAGGACGCTGACTTAGATGGAGCTCAGGGGATTAAGGCTGGATGCCCTTCCTGACACCTTGTGGTGGGTCATCAGTTGCTCTACTGCTGAGCAACCGCAGCCCCCTGAGATAGATGAATGATGATGCTGTGTTATTGTGAAACCCCACTGAGGCACATTTGTCATTTCTGATAACGGGCTATACGAATAAAATGGAATTGACTTGACTTGAAAGTCAGACTAACGAATAGAGAGGTAGACGGATGGAAGGATTGCTGCATTATTACTTTGTACTGTCACTCCAAATGTTCATGTTTAATGCATTAGCTGCAGCTGGCAGGCGGTACAGGCTACTGTATGCACATCTCAGCAACTTGAATAACAGGCACTTGTGGTGTTGTGTAGCTAAAATGCTCCACTTTAAATGAGGACCCT
>OMLC01035874.1:0-16574 GCA_900302585.1 Regalecus glesne
ACAGGTCATCTTTGTACATCCCAAGTCAGAGGCTTTTCATAACAGAGCCTTGATTTACTGGGATATATTTTATAAGTTAACATGACGTCAACAAAAGTAGATGGGATTACATTGTCTGTTCCACATGGTCAACAATGAACTGAAACCTTCAACACCTTTTCACTGTTGACCCTTTCATACTGATGTTCCGACTCAGTATTTCCTGGATCAATAATTTTCATCAGACTGCCCCACTCAATCCTTTGCAATAAGGAATATTCTCTGCCATCTAACGAATGCTAGACTTACAAATCTGCAACAGCTACATAAGTCAGTTTAGTGCAAATATTACATCAAATGTTCAATTTTTTTCCAGGTTTGGGGGTCTAAGGTGCTGGTATAGATAATATAGCAGAGGAGAAAGCAGGAATAAGAAGTTAAAAATAATATCTGAAAAAAGAATTTCACGACATTATGAATTTTACTTGGCAATTTTCCCCCCAGTAAAGTCAACAGTGATCTTTGGTGTCAAGGAGGATTCAAACTGATGCAGATGAGCCGTCTGGGGAAACCCAATGAAAATTATAGAAAGGTTTCCCCACAATAGAGCAGCCATTAACTACATGAAAAAAAAAGATCAGAACTTCTTATAAGAAACTCCATAAAGCTGCAATCCTGAAGACTTACATGACAACAGGTGTCCTATTTGACACGATAAACCTCACGCATTTCTGTGATGATAGGTGGTCCAAATCATAAACATTTTAGTGGTTCATTATCTTATAAGTATGCCTGATCGGACGTTGCTTGGCGAAACAAATGTAGGGAAGGAAAGCTATTTTATTTGACCAATGTATTCTTACAAGGAGATTTGTCCTCGGCATTTCACCCATCCTATTGCAAAGGAGCACTGGGTGGCGGAAGTACCCAGGGAGCAGTAATCGGATTCAGTGTATTGCTCAAGGATACTTCAACTTGCTTTCTGAAGGAGTTGCGGACTGAACCACCAATCTTTTGATTACTAGATGACTCACTCTACCTACTTAGCCATACCACCCCCAAGCACAGCATTTTGCATCTTCACTCTAAGAGCCAATGCAGGATGTATGTTAGTTGTAAGAGGAAGACAGTAAAACCAGATATGGTAATCTAAGATATTGATGCTGTAGTGTGTTGTTAAATATCTATTATGAACTAAAACTCAAGTTCCACCACCACAGGCACTGCAGCTGCCCAATGCTCCTGTATAATAGGATGGGTTAAATGCAGAGGACGAGTTTCATTGTAAGGATACAATGACCTGATAAAGTGGCTTTCCTTCACTTTTTTGTTTGATGGTGAGAAAGGCACCAACAAAACATAACAGATTATTTTGTTTAATCTCAAATGCATCTTTGGATTAGGAGTGATCAACACCAATGCAATTACCAGTACCACCATAGGTGTCATTGAATTCAGCAAAAACTATTTTCTTCAGGACAGTAGCTTCAAAGATTGAGTATTCTGACAGGTGAAAAATGTGATACCTTACAACTACTTTAAGGACAGCATTATCTCCTGTCCTCCCATCTTTCCTGTTTCAAAGCCCAGAACCAATAATGGGCTCTGACTGAATGATGCTTTAACAAAGATATGGTCAAGCAAACTTTTCAAAAGCCAATAAACTTAACCTGACTTTAACCCAATCATACTTGCGATTGACTGAATGGGGGGGCGGGGTTTTATTAAAAAAAATAAGCTTAGGATACCTCAATGTGGAAGCAAAAATACAAAAGACCTTGTTGGTACAAGGTATTTTTGTACACCCTTCACACACTACATTTATTCACCTGGCTTGTAAAAGTATTGTCCATATTTATCCCCCGAATTTTTGAGAACTGGATCTACTTAGGGGGCATCATAGCTCAGTGATTAGAGTAGTCATCTGGCAATCTGAGGGGTGCAGGTTCGATCCCCAGTCCTACAGAAAGCATGTCGAGGTTTCCTTGACCAAGACACTGAACACCTAACTGCTCCCCGAGCCCCATATGGTGGCAGCTTACTGGTCCCATACAACAGGATGGGTTAAAAAGCAGAGAATTCCAAATTTACCCTTGTGGGACTGATACAGGAATCTAAATGAAAGATTTTCAAGCAACTGTGGAAAATAGTCTGTCCTGACAGAGTGCAACGATTCGAGGATAAACAGTGACTGCACTGCGGTTATCCACATGTCCACTTTGCAGGAAATAAATGGAAACAAGTTGTCAATAATGAATCACTGCCGTTCCATAAGTGAAAAATTATGTCTATGTGTGTGTCTGGTGGGGCTACTTATTAATATAAAAACACGTCAAGAATTTGGTCGTGCAGCTCGATGCTCAAAATCTGAGAATATCACAATACAATGATGACATAATTCCAGAAAGCACATTCTCCATCGTGAACACCAAGTAGTTACATCTCGTGTCAACGCAAGACTCAAACCATGCCAATTGGATACATTAGCAGGCGTAATTATGAGGAAATGGCCAGTGGTGCAATGTTACCATAACACTTAAACAGGTAACAAGAGGTAGAACACACGGCCATTTCTACACAATTACACCAGTGTTATGCAGTGTGAGAGTCACTGCTTCCACTGAAAAACAAAACAATTGAATTCATACCAAACCAACTATATGCCGTTAAAAGTGCAACCAAATTTACATCTTGTGAGACCAGCACCGATAAGAACAATATTGACATCATAACAGTAAATATCAAGTACATGGTTTTCAGAATGCCCCACAAACACAGTCAGTCAGATCTCTAGTTAGTTTACAGATAACGAGTACCGAGGGTAACACAGAGCTCATTAAGGGAGAAAAAGATCATCAAAAATGCTTAAGCATTTTTTACCACATAACCGGCGGGTTAAAAAAAGTCTCTTGGACCAGTCCACTGAGGATATAAGGTGGCTTTACAGTGAAAATGTCTAGCACCTAGCATCACGTCCTTTTGTGCTTTCACTTCTTTTAAATATTAATCATGTACAAGTTTGTAATCTTGTTTGGCTAAGAAAGATTTTTGTGTTACAAAACAATCTACCCAGTTTCTATGCTATAAAACCTATAATACCAAATGCCGTCAGAAAACCCCTCACACCAATACAAAAGCATGAGGATTCTGATAAGCATTAAGAAATACTAATAAATGCAACATGCTAAAAACAGACAACAAACAGCCCTAATGAGCTACCTCTATAACCTCTATGACCTATATTCATATGAGAAATCTCACTGTTGAATCTTTTGGTTAAAAATGATGCATAGTTAGAAAATATAGATTATTACCCCAATCAAGACTATATGAACAATCAACCAGCTGACTTGCAAGTAGAGTTAGTAAAACTTGTGTGCTGGTCTCGGAAGGCAATAAAATATAGCATTTAATTTCTGTGTATAGAAATAGACAATGTTAATTTAGAATACATATGGGCCAGTATCTTTTCTAAATTGCCTCTATAATGTCAACTGCCTCAATTGAAAGCTTTTTCAAAATATAGCCTATAACCAAACAATATTATACTATAAAGACAAAAATAAATTTTACGAAACCCAAACATTTCTGCGGTAAGTTCTCCTAATTCATGGAGCAACTACTATACTTAAAAAGCTATTTGGGAACCTTTGTATCAATTCATTTAAACTTTTAGCCATTCATCAGTCCATTCCCTAGGTTGAAATAAAAATCAAATGCTGGTCTCATTCTATTGTACCAAATGCCTTAACAACAAGACGCCATAACATCCAGCTTACAAAGCAGAAAGAACAATTTGCCAACTATATAAAAACCAAACAAAAAACTAGGGTTAATCTGTCTTAAGAAAAAAATATATATCACCAATTCCTAAAGGCCTAAAAAGTCATGTAAGTCCTCTACATGCATATTCATTAATACAAGATTAAAATAGAGACTCTATAAAGAGAAAGTTCTACCATATCGATCATGTGAACCCGGCTCAGAGTACATTAAAATGGTATTCAGGTAGGGAGCCAGTCCCCAAACGCCTATTTCCCAGCAGGAAGGGGATTCAATTGCTGATGCAAATTAATCAGTTCCAAATAAGAGGGAAGGCACGAAAGCTTTAAAATGCTATCCGTTCAATTTCCTCAGTATTAAAAGCCAAGCGTTGCATACAAATCAGATGTAAAAACCATTTGCCCAAACATCACCTGACTTAGCATAAAAATGTCTTGTCACCAGTGTTAACAGAGGGAAAATACTGAGAACCCACTTAATACGAGTCGATTGAGTCATAGCTGTACATAAAAATGAAAAGACAATGGCAGGCTCTGTTGACACTTCTTTACATGGTGCCGTATGCGAGGAAAGTATAATTCAAGACACAGCCTGGAAAATATTAAGTACTTCTGTCCTGATTTAAGTATCCATTTTGGTCAGTGCATTTTGCATTGATTGGCTGATGAATAATTGTCAGCAGAATTACATAGTTAGCCATTTTTACGAACATCTGTCTGAAGTGTCCCATCTTCCCTTCAAAGCACCCTATTAAACATGATCAGGGGTATACCGGTGGAAACGTCTGAATCTTTAACAGCCTCCAATGTATGATACTGCCTTCTAGTTTCAAGGCTCCAACTGTTCAGTGTATTTTTTTTCCTTTTCCTCTTATCATACTTTGTAAACAAAATCAACCCTTGAAATTTACAAATGTACAGCATAAAAGCTGCATCACCCAAAACACGTTTTCAGACAAATTATTTTACATATTGCAGTCTAATATATGGAAGGTTACCGTGGAGAAGGGACTTGCACATGTGGGCTTCAAAATGTAAAAAAAAGTAAAAAAATATTTGGGGCATTTTGGAAAGTGACAACACTGTTGGGTTGGGAATCAGTGAGCTAAACCACTGTTTTGATATCCACACCTGCCAGCAAGAAAACTTGAGGTGGTTGGCTAGAGCAGACTTCATCTCAGTGGGTTCTCATCCATCCTATGCTTGGATCGTTTCGTACTCAGGCAAAATACATGGTCCGCAGTGTGTCCTGGTGAATCTGAACAGCCTTAGCCAAGGCCTGCTGATCACGGCCATTGCTCTGTCCTGATGTATGACTGCCCTCAGCACTGAAACAGTGAAGACATGGTATAATTAAAGAAATCTGTAAAAAGACTACTTCACTTATTCAACTAAAATAAACTTCAGACAAAAAGTTGGTTAAAGAAAAGTGCAAACAGAGGGGAAAATGTTTGAAGCGAGTTTCTAAAAAGGCCATGTTAATCTATGTACACTTCCTCACCTGTCATGCTCCTTATCAACTAAGTGATAACGGGCACGAAATGCCACCAGGTGAGCATAGTACGCTGGTGCTGGGATAGAAACTGATCGGGTGCAGCGTACATAGGTATGACACAGCTGATAGGTGAGAACCTGCAGCTCATCTGAAGTGAAGTGGTTGTCATCCCAGAGCACATGATAGTGTGATGGCCTACTGGTACCCTAAGGATTTGAAAGAAAAGACATTGCTATTGCTGTAATCATTACCAGATACAGCCATCATCCCCCATTGCCAAATTCTGAATCTACCTTTTTGACTTCCCTTCCAGCCATTTTCTACAATGTTCAGTTGCTTTATTTACAATTTTTGAAATAGTTCAAATAATATATGGCTGAATAAATTAATGTTTAAATAAAGTAACTTACAATGCTGAGATCACTTAAATGAAATGAGATGTATTTCTTACCTGTATACCAGCATGACTGCAAAGGTAGAAGTCAAATTCTGATGGGTGAGTAATTTTGGTGTCCACTGTTGTTCCTGCAGGTATGTTTCCACTCTTGCCAACCTGGAAAACCCCAGATTAAATAGCTCTTTTTAGAGATGCATCAAAATTTTATCTGTTTCATAATGGCCTGAAATGGCCATTTCTGCTAATGGCCAATTGCTTAATAATGTCATAAATCCTAATGCACAAATTCACTTTATCTCTTATTTTATGTCTACACTTAAGAGGTCCATTTTACATGTCATGATTAGTCCTCACGCTGTTGGGGGTATACACTGATTTAGGAAGGGTTTGGGGGATTAAGCCTGGATGCCCTTCCTGATGCCCCATGGTGGGCTCGAACCTGCTGCCTCTAGCTCATCAGTTCCTGAAGCGTTTGATAATGTAAAAATAATTCTGTTTTAAGGACAGTCCATATTAATGAATATTTAGACTCAAACGTTAATACACCAGATTAAGCCACCAAGCTCATTTTAATCCGTTGTCACTAGTTAGGGGTTCAGTGTCTTACTCGAGAACACTTTGACACACTTTCTGAAAGAAGCGGGGATCGAACCACCAATCTTCTGATTACTAGACAATCGCCCTACCTCCTGAGCTATGCCACTGATGACAAGTTGTGTGCTTTTATATTGATATCAGACAACTCATTTTCAATGTCAGTGTGAATTATATAACTGATTATATTTAATTATTGAATATCTCCACCAGGCAGTGGCTAGAGAGGATTATGCATTTGGTCATGTGTGTGTCTGCGGCTGATCTCAAAAAACACTGGCCCCATCAGCCATTTTTTTTTCCAGAGTAATGAGTGTATGATGATGATCTTTCATGACTAAAAACATTAAAATCCATAGATATTTATTTTGGTTTTGTTTTTTTCTTGCCATCACTGCATACACTCTGCATTCATTTACTGGCACACATGACCAATTGCAGCCTGATTCAAGTCAAGAGTGTGCGTGCATGACACCTATATAGTAGTTAGATCTGGCAGCAACGGTGTAGAAACAAAAATTACATATTCTAGTATGAATCTTGAAAGAAAATGAGAGGTTGATTATATTTTGTTAGCCAGCAAATAATTCAATGCAATCTCAGCACAGGAGAATTGAAATAACTTGATTAACCAAAAATAATTAGCCTTTTATTCAGCTCGCCACCACATGGAAATGCTAAAGTCTCCAATATTTTAAATCTCTCAAAAAATTTAATTTCCTGAGCAGAATTAATTAGTCACAGCTAGAAATGATCTAAGTAGCTACATTTCCAGTAGCTGATCAATGTTTTATGAATAAAAGTTAACCAGCAGAGCACCCATTTACCTCTCATATTTATTATGAAAACTGTGAGTTAAGCACATTTGAAACCTTTTCTTACCATTGTTTTATTGTTTTAGAATGAAGGAAAGTAAATTCACAGAGCAGTCATGTACTTTCATTCATTTAATATTATGAAAACAGCAGTGGTCAATACATTTGAAATCTTTTAATAAGGGCTGTGAAATTATTATAGCCTGAGTTATCTCAATTCATGTCGGACATAGTGGATTCCCTCCTAGAAGGCTGCACAACCATAGACTGACAGGCAAAACCTGATTTGGTAGATTAACTACTGTATATTAACATTTTAGTTCAGAGTTGGTTGAAAGTCTTATCATGGCAGGAAAAAAACGCTTTTTTCTGTCTGTGTGCCCTTCTCCTGGTAGGTGATAAAAATGGTTTACGCCATGTTTGAACACTGGAGAAGGGGAGATATGTATGGCTGGGGTGGATCTGCACTCTACTAAGTGAATTTCTCTAGTTTAGGCTATGAAAACAGAGTGGTGTGGGTTACTTACATTCGAAAACCCATTTTAGTCAAAAAGCGAAGACAGTAAAACTAACTGAAAATATGTCTTCATTATTTATTTAATAAGGTCATGCGGAGTTTGAAGTTACTCACCCGCTCATTTCTGTCCATACAGAATAATCTTGTGTGATGTCTCTTCTGAACAACCACAAAAGTGATCCCGGGCTGGTAATCTTTCTCTAGCTTGATGCAGGCTTCACGGATCGCCAGTAACTCATGCTGAAGAACCTGGATAGCAACAAGATTAAAAAAACAACAAGTTGATCAGTAAAGTCAGTCACCAATAGTGCAAGATACATTAAGCAAGATACAAGTTTAATGGTATCCAGTTTAATTTCAACACATACATAATCCACTGATGATGAAAATCCAATATTTGAGAACTTTTTTCCCTATCCCCTTTTTCTCCCAACCCAAATTCTCTTGATATCTCTTGAATCTGTTGCTTTGATGCTCCTCTAGAACATTGGCAGAAAGGAGGAAGTCGCAGCATGTGAGTCCTCAAAGTCGCATGATGACTAGACCTCACTATTTCACACATCACAGTCTCACCAGGAAAGTACAGTGCTTGGCCCTTGAGGGAGAACGAGACAGATTACTTTCCCCTCACTTAACCAAGAGGCCCGGACGACCCAGAGGGGAACACTAGCGAACCTAGTTTATCTAACCTAACCCTTATACCTATGTGATGCTTAGTCAATTATGCCCCACTAACTACGGACTTCCGGCTGTTGTTGGGAACAGCGTGGCCAGGATTCAAACACCCAACTGCGAAACGCAGAGATCCACTGAACAGTGCTTTAACCCCTACGCCACCAGAGGCCCCGTGTGAAACATTCTCTCTTTTTTTCTGGATATATGTGGATCACCTGGTTAAACTGGCCTTCGGAGATGCCGTCACGATAGTAGATGATGCGAGTTGGTTTGAACCGGGTGGACTTGTAAAACTGGATGAGTAGCTCCCTAACCATGGCAGCCAGGTCCTGAATGATGTCCTGCCGGTGCTGCTGGACCCTTACTGTGGCACAGTAGCGGCTAGGGTGGGCATCCATGCTCCCCACCACCTGGTGAAAAAAATAGAGCAAATATTGTTTTATAACAGGGGGAATATCACTTAATGAGAACATCTTGTACTAATTAATGTAAATTTTACAAATTGAAGGGTGGATGACAAGAACTGCTTAAACATGTACAGCCATTATATAGTACCTTAACATCTCAAAGGAATTTACAGAGAATTGGTTTATTTCTACTGCTCCATTCCTTGCTTGCTGATGAATATGAATGGCTGGTGTTCTATAATTAAGACAGGTTGGGGGACTGATTCTGCACTGGCATAACACCTCAGTCTTAGTGATGTTGGCTGATGGACCCAGCCTACTAGAAAAGTGCTGTAAACTAATAAGTCAATTTACTGTAGGCATTCACAACTGCAGCAATGATGGTCTCCAGGTCTTCTGGTGTATGTGCTACAAGTGTTCAGTCAAGGAATTTAGGTCAAGGACCTGCATTGCCGACACCTTGGTGATTGCCTGGAACCTTCGAGCTTCCATCAAGCCTAAAGTCTATTGTGATCCCCATACAACCTTCCAGATCATTATGAAAAAGCTTTATAGCACAAAGGAGGAAAATAGTGAAGAATACTGGTGCTAGTCCACAATCCTGCCTCACTCTACTGGTTAGATAAAAAGGCGCTGATTCTTATCCTTCTATCGGCACCCATGCTACCATCCCATCATGGAACATGGACAAAATATTCCCAAATTTGCTATGACAGTCACTTTCTCAGAATTTTCCTAATTATCTCCTAATTCAGTGTAGAAACATTTGGGGAGGCTGACAAAAAGGTCCTAAATTACTGTTCTTCCTAAAACTGGACTTCAACACTCGTATTAAATTTTTGCCAAAGATGATTTCGAAGATGATTTGTGACTCCTATTTTTATACAGGGTAACAATTTTAGCATTCCCTGAGACACCTTCCTGGTCCCAAACCTACACGACATACAGATCGATTATTTTGGTGCAATGTATCCTCCTTGTTTTAGGAGTTTGGTTGAGACACCATCACTGCCAGGGAAATTATTGATTTTGAAGGAATTGATGGCTACAAGCACATCTTGAAAAGTTGGTGAATAGTCAGGGCAGATGAATTGGCAGCTCTTCAGGGGTGGACTGGTAAACAGGTGAGTGTGAGATAAGTTGGCCTTAAAAATGTTGAGGACAATTTGCCAAGAACCACCTTTTCTCTTTTAGGGTTGATAGTATTTCAACTGATTTTAAATGCGTAAAAAAAGCAGTTCCTAGTCTTTATAGAGTTGTAGAAGTGTAAATAATTTATGTCAGTATATATTTGAATATCCCAAGCTTTATTCATCCACCATGTATTTTGCTGGCAGGGTAGCATGGCTCAGGAAGTGGAGTGGATTGTCTAGCAATTTGAGGGTGCTGGTTTGATACCTGGCTCCTCCAGCAAATTGCACTTCCTTGAATAAGACTTTCAAATTCTAACTGCTCCCGATGAGCAGGCTGGCGCCTTGCATGGCAGCTTCTGTCATCAGTGTATTAATGTGTGACTGAACGGGTAGATGTGAGGCATACATCTACGAAGGAAGCACTTCGAGTGGTCATGGACTTGAAAAGGGCTGTATAAGTACATTTGCAATTTTGAAGTGCTCAAGATTGTTTGTACCTACTAATGTACTATTTGCCACTGCAGCCAAAAGATGGTAGATACAGTGCAGAGGGTAGCCCTGTGCGCCTGAAAATCTCCGGCAGGTATATGATAGTGACAAAGGTCTGACATCGGTCTTGATGTCTTCTGGCTCTGTAGCATAGAGTTGACTGCAGCTTTGGTGTTAATTTAGATCTCTCACTGATTCCCAACCAAAATCTTTCACCGGATACTTACAAGGCTAAATATGGTCCTTATTTTAGAGCAATTCTGACCATTGCCCAATTTCATTTTCCTCATAAATGTATTTTTGATGCTACTTATTAAAAATCTTTCAGAATTGTAATTGAATCCAGTAGGTTCTTGACAAAAAGATCATGCAACATCAGAAAATTCAAGCTGTACTATCATGAAAACACTGGATTTCCACTGTCATCTATAGCCACATGTTGAAAATTGGCAGCCAACATCATTTTGTCCCTCCTTGGAGTAAATCAAATTATGCAATTGCTACTCTGAAAAAAAGAAATGAACAAACTAAAACAAACAGGCTTATAGGGGAAGTTAGCAGTTCATTTTGTACATTATAGCGCTATAAGTTGAATTACTAACTGCAGCAATGGAGGGCTTTTTTCCATCTCCTGCAGGCGGATGAGTCACATCTGCACCAAGGAAGATGACAGGCTGCTGGAACACCAGAGGCCTACAGCAAAGACAAAGAGCACAATGGTGTGAGGCATGCACACACACACAGAATTTCTGCACACATATAAGATTCAGTATTAGGGGGGAAAAGTTGTAGTTAAGACCTTAACCAAAGATACCCTTACATCAATACTAATTTACTTTAAACAGAGATGACAGAGGGCTATGGACAAACCTGCCCTGTGGAAGTAGGATGTTATTGACGCCCCCCAGTTTGACATTGATCTTCAGACAGAGGTTGGAAAGGGTCTGAGGTGTAGTCTTCTGAACGTTCTTAACCTGCACACACTGTGTGGCCATACCAAGCACAGTGTCGCCAACACGCTTCACCTCAGCTGCAGCACAAACAGGAAAATCAGAACACCATCTTGGCAAGGTTGGATTTGCATTAGTACAACAAAATGTGTAAGTGAAAATTATCAAAATGACTGACTTGTGTATGCTCAATCAAGGTAAAGTAATAACTGAAAGTTGAGTCAGTTCATCTAGACACAAAATATATTCATCACTCATCCATTCATCACTCATCCAAGTGATCTCTTCAGTCAAACCGGAAGAGCTTTGACTCTCATCATCCACTGCAGCACAAACTAGGAGTCACCTCCATCATCATCATTATTTTTATTACTATTATCCAGACTCCGTACCACTGAGCTGATGATATCCCCATTGACCTAATGGCTTAGGATGGGGAGAAATCATTCATTCAACATAACCTGTCTATGTATGCTTATTCTAACTAAGAGTCTGTCAAAGCCCTGAAGATGGCCAAACAGAGCACCAGCAGATCGAAGAGAGGGTAAGGACAACAGCTGCCTATGTGTTTGGAACAATTGAGACATATATTTTTCAAATACCGCACCTCAGTTGCTTTCAAACCCGAAAACACATTACGCCAGACATTGTCCACCCCAAGCATCAGGTCCCCTGACACAGAGCGTTACACTGTGTACTGTTAAGTGCCGAGAAGATTGCAATAACATGTACATAGCAGAAACCAAACAAATGCTGGCAAAAAGGATGGTACAACACACAAGAGCTAACGTGTTGGGCCAGGATTCCAATATACACCCATCTACAGGCCAGTGGCCACTCTTTCAAGGATGAGAATGTGACATTTACATAGGAAACTGACCAATGTTTTCAGTCTTTATGCCGTGTCATCCTTATTTTTATAAGGGTGGAGATACCTGTAGTCAGTTGAGATTGCAGAGGTCACTTAGATGAATGTTGAAACATCCCTCTCACTATATGTCCACATGAACTGATTCAAAATTCTTTGAAAGTGTAAGTACGTCTGGAACATGTAAAATATACTAAACACGGATCACATCAGGGCACTGTGGATCACTGACCATAAACAGGTGTCTTCCCTGGCAGAATGACGACCACCAGCTGCAGACCCTGGTAGGTGTACTTCAGGTGCTTGAACATGGGCTCAACACTGTCAGCTCCCTGGGCGTACTTACAAAAACAAGGCTGACCCTGAATGGGCATCCCAGCATCACGTGAGATTTTCCTCAGCTGGTCTGTGAATGCTCTGAGACACAAAATTAGTTTCCAAATTGAATACTGAGAACTGGTGGAAATGAGCTTCTCTAAATTCTTAAATCTAAATTCTACTCACAAAAGAAACTGATTGGTGTTTTATTACTTGACAAGCCATAAAGTAAAATTAAAATAATTAGTTGGCATTTTCTGGGCAGGTGACTGCATGAGTCAGATAAACTTTTGTGGATATTATTTGTTCCCATTTGAGTGACCTCAAGAGTGTAAATGGTTGCATTCATTCTCACTAAGGTCCTTTGAGAGACATATAGACCCAGGACGTCTGACAACTAAATCTATGAACTTCCTTGCATTTGACACAATTTAAATGTTTATGCTGTGGTTGAGACTCATAAATGTAACCTTATCCACAAGAGAGAATATTATTATTTTATTTATTCCACCAACTCCTCTCAAAAGCCCAAGAATTCAACGAAAAGGAACATGAATTTGAGTGATGTATGTACTAACATGTGGACTGAAAAACTCAGAATGAATACTATGCTATAACTGTTGATCCAATTAAAAACAGCATGCAAATACCTACAAACTGGTTATATTGTTTATAGTGGATAAATTTCAAGCTTAAAATTAGCAGCTAGTTAAGGTTCAAAACTTGGTTAGTTCTATTAATGCAGTGTTATTCAGACCATGGTATGATAGATTGCACTTATACATTGCAAAGCGTTGAAACAGTAATAACACTTTGAACACGCAAGGATTGGGGCTGCATATGTTTGTATAAGATTCTATTTGGATTAGAGATTTGTAAAAGACCCTTAATATATTATAAATGACATTACCTTTTTGACCTTTAGTCACTCCTATCACACCAACCCTTGTCTTCAAGCCAAATAAAATAATTTTCCTTTGTATTGTTCACAAACGTTCAGTTAACTTAGGAACAGATATACTCTACAGATCAACACATCATACATACTTAAGAAGAAGTTCAGTGCACTGTCTCTGTGGGGCAAAGCAAGCAATGGCCCACACTTTGATCTCAATGCCAGTGTGGAACTGCTTGTTCCTCATGTCCCATACACCCTGGATGGGTGTGGCTATTGCTTTGTTCTGCAAAAGATGAAAAAAACAAGAACTTTAAGTCATGGGGAGTTAGGATAAAAACAAATGGTAAAACTTATATGAATCCATATTATTTGGTTTGAATGAGCATCCCATAAAAAACTTCCAGCATCCGCAGTCAAATCAACATACCCTGCCTCCGTAGAGAATTGAGGGTGCCTGGAGAACACGGCCATTAACTTCTGTCATCTCATCCCTCACCATCACACCAAACTCGCGAACATAAGGATCAGTGTTAAAGTTGGCACTTCTCATCTGGGAAACACAGCCAACAGGACATAAAGGAAGCGAAGAAATATTTTTTATCATTATGGGAATTTACAATGAAAAACAAGTCTCAACTATGCAAACCATTCCTGACAGATAATCATTCAGTAGGACATTATCCCCCATCACTATAAATTCAGCAGTAATCCCCTCAAAATGAATGATGAGTGTCTCATGGGGACTTTACCAATTTACTGATCTCATCCTGTCTGTCTGGTGCTGATCTGGCTGTGGCACGGATCATAGTGGAAGTTTGATTGTCTGTTAGCTTCTTGATGCAGCGCTGGCCTGCCACTATGTTACAGACCTGGGTAGATGTGAAACAAACAAAACACTCAAATGTTGCTAATTTTCCACTTAAGTAAATGTTGAATTGATTATGATGTAAATAAATACAATTGAGACCTTGCTGGCAGTTTACCTCTAGGGGAAGGTAGGTGTGCTTCTGCTCCTGTCCCACCTGTAGGCAGGGGAGGTGGGGATACCTAAGGATCAACTTGTACTTATCTTTGAAGTACTGTGCTACTGTGCATTCAATAGTTTGGCCATTCTCTTGCTGCAGGGGAAACCTAAGTGAACACACATCAGAGAATTAATTTGGGTGAAAACACAGCAGCATGTCGTCTTCTCCAAAACAAGGTCAATGTTATCTGAAATCCAAAAAAAGCCATTAATAATCTCCCAAAGACTCGACAGGAGTGATTTTAAAAACACTCCAATGGGCAATATTTGTCTACATCAGAAATAACTAATATTCCAAACATACTAGCACCAGTATATTACTGAGGTTCCTTTGACAAATGAAAGCCCATGAGCTCTCTTACGTCTGGTGGCTGGCTGGTCTTCTGGTTACATTGCACACTCTGTACTTCCTCTTCATCTGCCCACAGTGGGTAATCTCCACTTTTAGACCTGGAGGGGGATCACAATGATAGATTACAGAGATAGTTAATAGGCCACCTAAAAAATTAGGGCAAAAGGTGACACAGGCACTCTCCTGTTTTTGGCATGAAAATAAAACAGGGAAGTCATAATCAAAAGAACACAATACATCAGAAATTCAACTAAAACAATGGGCTTATATAACATATTTGCCTAAAATCAAAATGAACACAAGATCAACATGACAAACAAACACTCAGCTATCATAACATAAATGAATGATTACCTTTGATTTCTTTTGTAAACTTTACTCTCTGGGAGTCTGTCAATGGCTTTTGCTGTTCTTCAATGCTTTTGAAATCCAAGACTTCACACATGAACTCAATTACAGGCTGGGCTTTGTAGAATGCAGTGGCCGAAACTGCAACATAATTACATAGTGATTAAAACTACAGAAGTACCATTCTTGATACATTTCATGATTCATACAAGCAGTGCACAGATAATGACACCTACCATCAATATTGAGCATCATTTTCCAAAGAGACGGCCTGACCGATTGATGGAAACCAAACCACACCTCTCTACCCCCACCAAGGGGGTTCGAACATCCTTCTGAGGGAGTGAAGAATGAGCGACCAACAGGAGTGTACCTGTAAAAGAGAAGGTTAAAAGACCTGAATAATAAGTTCTCAGCACAAATGCTAGTAATAGGGCATCACCAAGAGATAGGCATTACAGAATAGGGCAGAAAAAATAAGTCCACACATGCACAACCTGGGTCTTGAATAAATCAAAGTTTCATTAAGGCTATACAACTGGAGAATAAATGGAAATGGCATGAAATACTGAACTGAATATAAAGACTATAGAAGTGTTCAAGAAGCAAAGGCTGACCTCATAGAGGGCAAATGTCTCATGACAACATCTAGGGCCTGGATAGTCTCAAAGGGGATGTTTGGTAGCCGCCCTGATAGTGCCTCATGAAGAGCCTGTAGACTAACACAAGACATCCACTTGATGGCCACTTTAAAGCTGCGGTCCTTACCCTCGCCTGGAATGGTCACCTCAAGTTCCACCTGATCAACAGAGAAGTTATGAGATAGCAGTACAAGATGAATGCAGTAATTATGTGACACCTTTTTTATTTTACTAGTTTTCTCAAAGATTTTAAGTAATTTCCATACTAGAGAAAACGGTATGGTTAGCTGTGCAAAACCCGACTTACTTTGTCTCTGCCAATGGGTAGGGGCATAGCTGTGTAGAGATTCTTCCTCCCATCATACACTGGCTTTCGATCACCAAAGATCTGAGTTTTAAAGTGCTGGACCATATGCTCTACGATTTCACTGAGACACAAAATGAAACATGCAATCACCACATTGCCAATGAGGTAATTTCCTAATGAACGGTGCTGACTACCATTTTCCAAGTGCTAAAGGTAAACTCTACATCTAGACATTAAACCCTTGAGCGTACCGATTGACTCTCCTGGGGCATTTCTCAGGCTTGATGTCAATGTCATAATGATAAACTTCCAGTTTAGGGATTTCCATCTCAAAGAAGTTGGCCTGCAGCTTGATTGTCCTGCCCATGGTCCCAAAGTCAGGCCGTGACGGGGGCTTGAACACATATTCTGGCACTGGGGGAGATGGGGGATCTGAATCAGAGAGGTCAGAGGGAGAAAACCAATAAATCATGTTTACGATCACAATATTGGGAACATGGCTCATGAGCCAGGGTTCTCTAAAATCTGAATACATTAATGACCTTTACGGATATTTTCTTCAACCAAATCTGTATTTATGTAGAC